>VMBQ01003588.1:84052-104773 GCA_007657795.1 Dreissena rostriformis | reverse complement strand
GCAGACTTGTGATGCATTGACTTGACAAAAATTGCAATGACGACATTAATAATTATTTTATTTATTATCATACCATAGGAAACGTTCAGCAGCAAAGCAGTTGATTAATGCGTATTATACCCAGCTAACAGACGGTTGTGGAAACGAACACTGCAGCAATGTGTACTGCGCCTCCTCGCCTAACTTTGAACTCAGCGGAACAGATTGTAATACTCTTGCCGTGAAATCAATCGATCTCTACAAAGACAAGGCACAGCTTTGTGAACAAAACAAGAACAAGATTCCACGTAATGACAGTCTTGTGGTACCTGGTCCTTCTTCCCAGAAGAAGCCAGAGACTAGTGTGCTTCCAAAGACGTTATCACTGACAGATGGAGTCGTACTGGCTCACGCTGCTGCTTCGACTTCAAATTCACCTCTTGGAGCCGTTCCGAAATCAAAATCATCAACACCAACAGGTATAAGATTGGTTCATGCGTCTCTGGATTAAGATCACCTAACCATTCACTTGTTTTCACTTTAAAGTAAATTTAAAAAATGGCTTGATTTTTTAATAAGCTTGTCCACGTTTACTTTTGCAGCATTGATAAACATACTGAATGGTGAAGTTTATGTCATTTGTTTCGTTATGTATGATACAGAATGTTGTTTATAACAAAGTATTCTTTGAATTATGAAAAATGAAATTAGAATGTCTTTACTTCCCTAGTATATGCCAGGAAGGAATTCTGAATAGAAAAAGTAATGTACTATTGAATGTAATGGTATTTTTGTATTACAGTGACTAAAGAAGCAGCATTTTTGAACAAGTTGAAATTAGAATCCATTCTGGAAGAATGTAAGAACACAGACTCTTGGTCAACGCTAGTCAGAATGATTGGTCTTGTGTTTTCCAACCCAGATGCTCTGCTCAAAAGTTTTCAATACGAAGAGGTGGATGATAAAATGGAAGTAGAACAAGATGGCTTCATTGATATACGTAAAACCAAAGCGCAGACTTCGACTCAAGGAACTAGGATAAATGTTGATTTGAATTCACTTCGCGAGGCGTATAGCTCACTGGTTGGCATTCCAGATCTGCCATTCCAAAATGCGCTCATCAATGCCATAGTGTCCTTGTCAAAAGCCATTGTGTTAGATTTAAGGTATAACAAACCAATAGAGAAGTGTCAGTCTTACCTGAACATCTTTGTGATCATTATGGAGATGCCACTTCTTCATAGCCCCGAGTTTATTGACTCCGCCTACCCTGAGTTCTGTAAAGCCCTTGGGCGGGTCCCGCTTGCAGGGCAAATTGAACTAGCAAAGTACTGGTCTAAGTTTAGTGCGGAAAGGCTTATGGAAATGGTGCAGTCATTACAACAATTGATCACTGTGAAGTTGTGTGACGCGGATGAATCGCGATATTCAAACGGTTTAGTTTTGAACGATGATGAAATCATCACTGGGCCCGTTCGTGTCATGAAAATTCTTTATTATGCAAGTTTATATGGTGGCGAGAGAGATTTAAGTGAAATGCTACAAAAAGAGCGAAACATAGTCACAACTGAAAATGAACTTCAAACAGAATTGTTTGCTGGTGCTGGTGCAGTAGGTATGGACAGAGAAATCAAAGAGATCAGGCAAGCAAATGAAGACCCTCTAGGAAAAGAATTGGGCGTGAGGCCAGCAGACTGCCGAAAACCTCTTGTGCCCTTTGAAGACTTTGTAAATGAACTACTGAATGAGAAAATCAGTGTAGAAACAGACTATAAGTATAAGCTTGAGAGTGAAAGCGAAGACATAGTGCTGATGGCCCAAGTAAAGTTCTCCTTCGCTAACCATAGTTTCATACTGAACATGCCTTCCAAGCAGATGAGCTTGTACCTGGATAGTCGAGTGCAGATGTACAAGGAAAGGCGGTCCTCGGTCATCCAGACGCTCATTCACGGCTGGGCCATGATGCCGTTTCTTCGGTTACGAGTCTCCAGGAACTCCATAATAAATGATGCTCTGGTCGCTGTGAGTACCATGTAGTGTTTCTTTGACATGGGTTTGTGTAAGGAAAGTTTAACTTTCTATGATTTGCAATAAACTAAAATGCTTTTGTCTAGCTAAGAAAGCCTGAGCCTGAATTCTTATAGTATTACTTGCAAGAAAAGGTTACATGCAGGCCTATATAAATCTGAGAATCTAAGCAAGCTGGTTGTAAAATTTACAATTGCGGGGCTTGTGGGCTCATGCTTAGTTGGATCACTGGTTATTATTAGCTCGGCTGTTTTCGAAGAAAACCCGAGGTATTGCAGGGCTCGACATTAACTTTTGAAGCCACTTGTCCGGTCAGTCGAGTAGACCAAAATTTCACTTGTCCTGACCAAAAAGCAACTTGTCCTGACCATTATATCTTTAAAAAAAAAATGTGTTGTTCGGGTAACCCGACCCTACCGACGATTTTGGTACCGACCCTACTTTTTTTTTTCGTCTTGTATAAAAAAAAAGAAAAAAATAGTGCATTTGTCACTTCCTCATCGTTATCAATCATCCGATTTTACGCCCGGCAATTATCGATTGCACACTATAATCAAGCGTAGAATCTCATAAATCTCCAAGGATACGCGTCGTATCGACGATTTTGAAAGACACGCTCCATTATCCGCAAAGAGTCGCTTTCGCACATTTTAATCTCTTTTGTTGCAACATCGCAGTCTAACTGCTAAGCGTGTTTTCACAACACCCAACACTTAATCCAGTTTCGTCCGGATTTTCTGTTGCATCAGTATACAGTACAATAACTGTCTCAATAATGACTTATATAAACGACCGTAACAATACTGATACAGTGTGTTTGATTTGCAATTCATTTTGAATAAATGTCAAATTCCAAATCATTTGCGATATCATTCCGTTAAAATTTACCACGAAACATTTAACGGAAATTTAATACACGCACGCTTTCCATGCGTTTGAAGTGATGTTGTACATGTAGGGAATAATTTGCGCGCGCTTTTCTTGAGAGAAAGGATTAAAACACACTGTACATTTGCAGTTTATTTGAAGAATGTGATAACATTGAGTAATAATTAAATTGGGAAGAGTGTTTCGGATTACAAATTTAATTATGCGCATTTGAGAATTCATTAAAATACGGAATACGGACCAATTTCTAGGACGCTCATACTTCGGTACAATGCGTTTTTTCTCCACAGGAATAACGGATTCAAAGGCATTTTTTCTAATTTATTAAATTATAACGACCACTTGTCCCGTCGGACTAGCAGATTCTTTACTTACTTCTCCGGACTGACAATTTGGTTGTTACGGACAGTCGGACTACCGTTAATGTCGAGCCCTGGTATTGTCATAGTCTGCCGCGTCGTCGTAGTCGTAGTCAGCGTCGTCCAAAAACTTTAACATTGGCCATAACTTTTGCATTATTGAAGATAGCAACTTGATATTTGGCATGCATGTGTATCTCATGGAGCTGCACATTTTGAGTGGTGAAAGGTCAAGGTCATCCTTCAAGGTCAAAGGTAAAAAAAATAAAAATAAAAAAATATCTTTTTCTGCACATTTTGAGTGGTGAAAAGGTCAAGGTCAATGATGACCTTCAAGGTCAAAAAAAATCCAAGCACCCACAGCCGAGCGTTGGCATCCGCTCGACAGTGCTCTTGTTTGATTAAGTATCATTCAATGTTAACTCATTTAAATTGTTAGCTATATCATTGATTGTCTTACTTTTCCAAAAGCCTGTTCACAGTAGTAAAATTATTACCAAATACTACTAGGACAAGAAAACATGCACAAACACCATATATAAAAAAGTGAGGCCATGCAAGTGTTGGCCAACCATGTTCAGTGGCCTTGTGTCATATACCAGAGTAATGATGCTACATGTATTACAGTTGGAGATCTTACCCACTGAATGTTGCTATTCCAGTTGGAGATCTTACCCACTGAATGTTGCTATTCCAGTTGAAGATCTTACCCTCTGAATGTTGATATTCCAGTTGGAGATGATTGCCATGGAGAACCCAGCTGACCTTCGCAAGCAGCTCTACGTGGAGTTTGAGGGGGAGCAGGGGGTGGACGAGGGGGGTGTGTCCAAGGAGTTCTTCCAGCTCATCGTAGAGGAGATCTTCAATGTGGACTTTGGTGAGACCTCACCATATGCTTAGTTTAACCCTAACCCTTTACCTTTCAGATACACATTTAAACATTTTTTAAGTCCCTTAGAAAATCATCTAAAATAGGAGACCTTTCTTAATAGATTCAAGTTGTAAAGGCATTTACTTGCAGGCTGTTCTGGTTTTATGCTGGTTGCATATAGCCATTTTCACTTTGCTTCTGAGTGTGAAAGGTTTATTCTAAGAGATAACCTGCCTATAAATAAGTAGTCAACTTATACCAAAATAGGTATTCAAATACTTGATTGATCTTCCAAACAAATATTCAAATATTTTAATTAAATCTGATTTTAAACACACTGCTAATTGAACTTCCGACGTTATTTAGGTATATTCAATTTAACTCTTAACTCCTAGAATTTCCAAAACAAAGGTTTCATAATTAGACTTGCCTTTCATTGATTTATTGAATTATTCGAAAATATTATGAGGAAAATAGATCTCTCAGACCTGAAATCTCAGAAAATTATTATTTTCCAGAACAGATAACATAGCTGCATTTTAAAATTGTTTTCTTTTATGTCCTAAGAAACATTGCAATACTATCAATATTTAATACTTTTACAGGGATGTTCACATACCACAATGACACTCGCACATTCTGGTTCAACTCGATGTCCTTTGAAAACGACGCGCAGTTCACGCTGATTGGCATCGTGCTGGGCCTGGCAATCTACAACAGCACCATAGTGGACGTACACTTCCCGTCAGTCGTTTACCGCAAACTGGCCGGAAAACTAGGAACGTTTGCTGATTTGAAGGATGTTGATCCGGTATACATGTTAGACCTAAATGTAGTAATTTGCCTGATTAGCCTGCCTGTAAGCCTTTTGCATCAGCANATCTGGATCCAAACTGTTTGCAAAAACCTTCAAAATCTGGTTCCAGCACTCAAAGGGTTAACGCACATGCATTAAACCCCCTTTTCACAGAGCGAGGCTCATATGCATTAATCTTGGTTAGGTCTTGGCTCACATGAGCACGAATTGTAACTAAAGTAGTGTAGTGAACAGAACCTCACATGCATAGTCTGCAAGGGTCCATCGTGATAAGTTTGAAATGGAGTGCAGTTAACAATTATTGTCTCTATTTGGCATGTAGGTGAACTATTAAGGCCAATGTGGCTCTCTACTGAAATAGTTATCATTGGCCATGTTTCAGTGAAAAAATGTATTTGCAAAGCTTTGCTTTTGGCATATTTAATACAGAATATTTGTGCTTACAGTGGACTTGTTAATTTATGTGATGCTTTTCAGCATGAAATGGCCAGTCTAGCAGATACCAACTTTCCAGAACTACTTGTGCAGTATCCCGACATGGGAATTGAAAACTACTTGGTATTTATTTAACTTTTGTGTGAACAATTTCTTAATGGTAACTTGTATATGAGTCCAGCTTAAAAACTGTGTTGGTATTGGCAGTAACAGAACTGCATTATGAATACAACACATATTTTAATTCATATGTTTTATAGGTTAAAATTGTTTGATTAGGGCCTCTTCCCAATGAGAAGAAAACCCCCTGATGTGTACTGATTCGACTAGTAGTGGTTCATCCTTGTAGAAAGCTTGGTCTTTGTTATAACCCCTGTATACTGGAATCACTGTGGACGTCTGTCTGTTCATAGACATAAACTTGTCAGCAGGCATTCTCCAACACTTTTTAACGTACAACATTCAAACTTGCTTGATGTGTTTCTTATAAATTGAAGTTGTGCATATACGATTTGTATTGTCCAAAATTACAAATGATATGCCCCTTTTTATGCCCCCTTTCGAAGAAAAGGGGGTATATTGCTTTGCACATGTCGGTCTGTCGGTCGGTCGGTTGGTCGGTCGGTCGGTCGGTCTGTCTGTCCGTCCACCAGGTGGTTGTCGGATGATAACTCGAAAACGCTTGGGCCTAGGATCATGAAACTTCATAGGAACATTGATCATGACTCGCAGATGAGGCCTATTGATTTTGAGGTCACTTGGTCAAAGGTCAAGGTCACGGTGACCCGAAATAGTAAAATGGTTTTTGAATGATAACTCAAGAATGCATACGCGGCCAACAGGGCAAACTCTGAACAATAGTACTGAAGCAACTGGTCTGTAATCCTAAATCTATAATTATCAGTTCAATGAAACATCATTTTTTTAGTGAAATACAGTGGATCAGTAAAAATATTATCAGAATATGAGATTTTTTGTATATTTTGTATATTAAATATTGTGTTAATGTTTAATTTTGTTGATTAATTTAAATATAAGCAAGACAGGGGAGGTAAAATTTCAGCAGTTGCCTCCCTTGTAATTTATTTAAAATTTACCAAATGTTAGGCTAACTGCATTTTTGTAATGCAAAAATAAACATCGGGCAAAAATGAAATTAAGGCACCACCACCACCACCACCACCACCACCACCACCACCACCACCATTGTTCACAGTGACAAAAAGCTTATTCACACAATGGCTGCTACTACAACTTAAAGCTCATATAGGGGGCATGCATGTTTTACAAACAGCCCTTGTTATCTCTGTTTTTTAGTTGTAACCGAATGTACATTTACGCTCTCTTTTATTTAGCTGTTACTGAAATGCATTTGAGCTTAAGGGTAGAATGCAGATAATTATACAACTTAAATGAATTTATCTCCAAATGTCTCATATGTTCAATGTTTACCACAGACGCTTGCCCAAAGCCTACGGGAGATGCTGGACTATGGAGGGGAGGATTTTGATGACGTGTTCATGCAGACATTCCTCATCAGCTACAAGGACGTCTTTGGCTCCACCATCACCCACGAGCTTCGAGAGAATGGCGACTCTATACCAGTCACGCAGCAAAATAAGGCGGTAAGGAAGCGAAATGACACTGGAGCCTCGTTCTGGGAACTTGAGCCCATCAGGAATGACACTTTCCGCTTGTATAGAATTTTTCGTTTATGAGAAGTCTCTTCTTATCAGAAATCCAGTCTGTTGGTCCGTCAATTTGTCGTATGTTTTGCCCTCATTAAATGAACTCCATCCACATTTCTCAAGCGATTAGATTAATACATAAACTATGTGGTCAGCATGAAGTGGAGATGTGCAAGACACTTTTTCATTCCCATTAAAATACACATTCCTCAGTTATTTGCCCTTGAACAAAGCTGACTAATTGTAAGTGGTATTTGTCACTTTTGTTACAAAGCTGTTTGTTTTACTCTGTTAAGAGGAAATTCAGTTTTGTCCTTCTTGCAGATTAATCTTTAATTTGTTTGGTCCTGTCATTATCAAAGATCTAACAAGTTAATGTTTATAATGTATTTGTTAATTTAGAATAACATGTTTATCGTTAATATGTTCATGACATAGAGTACATGTGAAAGAGAACAAATTCTTTTGTTTGTTTTTTTATGCCCCCAACGGGCGCAATATTATTTTCGCACTTTTCGTGTCCGCTCCCTAATTCAAGTACTTCTCATCCGATCTTCACCAAACTTGGACAGAAGTTGTATCTAGATGATCTCTAGGCCAAGTTTTAACATGGGCCATGCCGGGCCAAAAGCTAGGTCATGGCGTCACTTAGTGCATTTTGAACATTCAGCATGGTATCCGCTCTCTAATGCAAGTAGTTATCATCCGATCTTCACCAAACTTGGTCACAGGTTTTATCTAGATAATGTCTAGGCCAAGTTCGAAAATGGGCCATGTCAGGCCAAACACTAGGTCACGTGGTCAAAAACTAGGTCAGGGGGTCACTTAGTGCGTTTTAAACATTCAGCATGGTGTCTGCTCTCTANTTTTTTTTTTTTTTTTTTATGCCCCCAACGGGCGCAATATTGTTTTCGCACTTTTCGTGTTCGCTCCATATTTCAAGTACTTCTCATCCGATCTTCACCAAACTTGAACAGAAGTTGTATCTAGATGATCTCTAGGCCAAGTTTTAACATGGGCCATGCCGGGCCAAAAACTAGGTCATGGCGTCACTTAGTGCATTTTGAACATTCAGCATGGTATCCGCTCTCTAATGCAAGTAGCTATCGTCCGATCTTCACCAAACTTGGTCACACGTTTTATCTAGATAATGTCTAGGCCAAGTTCGAAAATGGGCCATGCCGGGCAAACACTAGGTCACGTGGTCAAAAACTAGGCCATGGGGTCACTTAGTGCGTTTTAAACATTCAGCATGGTGTCCGCTCTCTATTTCAAGTAGTTTTCATCCGATCTCCACTAAACTTGGTTACAAGTTTTATCTAGATGATCTCAAGGCCAAGTTCGAACATTGGCCATTCTGGTCCAAAAACTAGGTCACGAAGTCACTTAGTGCGTTTTAAACATTCAGCATGGTGTCCGCTCTCTATTTCAAGGAGTTTTCATTCGATCTTCACCAAACTTGGTCACAAGTAAATATTGAACACCTGTTATGCAGCAAACTAATAGTTAAATAGAATAAAGGTGATGTATATCTCAAAAACATTTACACAGTTATGCTTTTATGTAGTGACAAAGTTACAGTTGGGGGCATCCGTGTCGTGTGGACACATTTTGTGTTCATTACAAAAAAAGATGTTTAAAATGAGTCTCTGAATTTCAGGAGTTTGTGGACATATATGCAGACTTCATCTTAAATAAGTCCATAGAGCGTCAGTTTCGGGCCTTCAGAAGGGGCTTTGCCATGGTGACCAATGAGAGCCCGTTAAGGACGTTGTTCAGGCCAGACGAAGTAGAGCTGCTCATTTGTGGTAGCGAGGTGGGTCAATTTTATTGTAATAATAAGCACATATTAGCCTCGTTCTGGGTATACTTGGCTTAATGCGTGTGCGTTAAGAGTCGTCCCAGAGGCTTATCAGGGACGACATTTTCCGCTATTATTGTATTTTGCGTTTAAAGAAACTCTTCCAAACAAAAATCCAGTCTGCGGACTGCACAGGCTAGTCTGGGACAACACTTTAAGCACATGCATTAGGCCCAGAATTCCCATAACAAGGCACATATATGATAGCACTTCATCAAGTAGTTTTTGTCCAATTGAATTTGAGACTATTTCATATTAACCTGACAGGCAACTATGAAAATAAAATAAAGATTCTTTGTTTAGAAACTTGACCAAGTAAAGGTAGTTATTGACAATATTATTTAGCATTTCTTAGTTGTCTACTTAATATTATATTCTGAATTCATTTTGTTATTAGAAAGGCCGAAGTAGTTGCATGCTTTATATGATGATGGTGTTGAATGGAATCAGCCAATCAAAACAGCAAGTAAGTTATTCTCTCAATATATATTGTATTTAAGTCCAAATATGTATTCTTTTCTTCAGGACTATGACTTTGTAGCCCTTGAAAATGCCTGTGATTATGATGGAGGATTTGACAAGAACTCACAAACTATACGGTATTATTGCATCATGTGTTGTCTGTTATCTTTATTGTGATATTAATAATTTGAAGTAAAAATCAATTGTAAAATAATGAGGTCACAATAATTTTGTTTCTAAATATGTGTTTTATGTTTTGAAATGGCATTAATATGGCTAAACACATTCCCAAAACAAACCATTTGTGCAGTCTGGTCAAGAGCTACCCTGTCTGCTAATGAGATCACGAAATCTTGACTGACTTTATTGTGGACAGCGTAGCTCCTGACAAGACTGCGCGGATGTGCTGGCTGGTCTGGAGCTACGCTGGCCGCATATGGCACAAGCCCTTTTTTGGCACAACGGTTTATTTGTAGTGATAAACAAACTGTAAACTCTTCTACAAATATTGGAAAGGTATGGTTATACATTTCTGTCTACTGGTTAATTGAAACTCCTTGGATATACCTTCAGGGACTTTTGGGAGGCAGTTCACAGTTTTACAGACGCCCAGAAGCGTCAGCTGGTCCAGTTTACGACGGGCACTGACCGGGTACCGGTTGGCGGGCTCTCCAAACTGAAACTGATCATCGCACGCAACGGACCCGACTCCGATAGGTGCATTGGGTTTCTAAACAATAGTTGTTATTCAGATCTTTGTGCAAACGGTGTTTTTTCGGCTAATTTACATGAGGCACAAATCCAAATGACCTAACTACATGAGGCACAAATCCAAATGACCTAATTACATGAGGCACAAATCCAAATGACCTAACTACATGAGGCACAAATCCAAATGACCTAACAACATGAGGCACACATCCAAATGACCTAACAACATGAGGCACACATCCAAATGACCTAGCAACATGAGGCACAAATCCAAATGACCTAACAACATGAGGCACAAATCCAAATGACCTAACTACATGAGACACATATCCAAATGACCTAACTACATGAGGCACAAATCCAAATGACCTAACTACATGCGGCACAAATCCAAATGACCTAACTACATGAGGCACAAATCCAAATGACCTAACTACATGAGGCACAAATCCAAATGACCTAACTACATGAGGCACAAATCCAAATGACCTAACTACATGAGGCACAAATCCAAATGACCTAACTACATGAGGCACACATCCAAATGACCTAACTACATGAGGCACAAGTCCAAATGACCTAACTACATGAGGTCTTGTATTGTCATTCAAACTAAAGTTACTTCATGTCTTTTGTTATAATGCGTATATTCATATGATACAGTGAAAAGTTGCTTGTGACTATAGATTCGATGAGTTCCTTATAAGGTCTATTAAGCTCCTCTATAACTGTTTTGTACGGATAAATTGTCATTCATCCAAATTCAAAACACAATGCAATAAAAAAACAACTGCATATTCTTGTATAGGGTTATCAACATACATCATGTCATAACCAAATGAAATGATGAGAATGAAATAATGAAACTTGACACTAGACTAATTTGCAAATGTAAAATGCAGCTAGAAGTTATCTACATGTTTGAGCAAGCTGTTNGATTTTACATCGTTTTTTACGAATGTCGGGACATATCGTCTCATATCAGGATGCCAGGACAAAGGGCCCAAAAGCAGGGCTGTCCTGCCAAGATTGGGACGTCTGGCATGTATGTGCACCAGACATGTTAGTGTTGTCACAAAGAGCAGGTGCTTATTAATTAATTAATGGTGATGCCTCAGACATGTCAGTGTTGTCTATTATAGCGCAGGTGCTTATTAGCTGCGATGCATGCAGATTAATATACTTTGGTATTTTATAATGGGAAAAACAAGCTAAAAAGATAATGGTATACCTAGTTGTGGAACTGCTTTTTGTTATGGTTTTTAGCTCACCTGATTGCTCAGGTGAGCTTTTAGGATCGGTCTTTGTCCGTCGTCCGTCTGTCTGTTGTCCCCATTGGTTTGTAAACACTCTAGAGGCCACATTTCTTGTCCGATCTTCATGAAACTTGGTCAGAAGATTTGTTTCTATGATACCGCGATCAAGTTTGAAACTGGGCCATGCTGGGTCAAAAACTAGGTCACTAGGTCAAAAAAAGAAAAACCTTGTAAACACTGTAGAAGTCATATTGCATGCCCAATCTTCATGTAACTTTGTCAAATTGTTTGTCTTAATGATATGTTGGTTGAGTTCAAAAGTGGTTCCAGTCCGTTGAAAAACATGGACCAGGTCAAAGCTTGAAAAACCTTGTTTATCTTTAACCACAAAGCACGCAGCTTTGATATTTGATATGTGACAAAGATTGTTCAAATCATGCCACTGGGCAAGCTCACATTTCACAGGTAAGCGATCTAGGGCCATCTTGGCCCTCTTGTTTACATTTCCTGTTGTCATAATTGTAATTAAATACAACTTGATTATCCCAGTATCTTTATTTAACCTTTAGAATTGCTGCAGACTTGTGATGCATTGACTCGACAAAAATTGCAATGACGACATTAATAATTATTTTATTTATTATCATACCTTAGGAAACGATCAGCAGCAAAGCAGTTGATTGAGGCGTATTATTCCCAGCTAACAGACGGTTGTGGAAACGAACACTGCAGCAATGTGTACTGCGCCTCTTCGCCTAGCTTTGAACTCAGTCGAACAGATCGTAATGCTCTTGCCGTGAAATCAATCGATCTCTACAAAGACAAGGCACAGCTTTGTGAACAAAACAAGAACAAGATTCCACGTAATGACAGTCTTGTGGTACCTGGTCCTTCTTCCCAGAAGAAGCCAGAGACTAGTGTGCTTCCAAAGACGTTATCACTGACAGATGGAGTCGTACTGGCTCACGCTGCTGCTTCGACTTCAAATTCACCTCTTGGAGCCGTTCCGAAATCAAAATCATCAACACCAACAGGTATAAGATTGGTTCATGCGTCTCTGGATTAAGATCACCTAACCATTCACTTGTTTTCACTTTAAAGTAAATTTAAAAAATGGCTTGATTTTTTAATAAGCTTGTCCACGTTTACTTTTGCAGCATTGATAAACATACTGAATGGTGAAGTTTATGTCATTTGTTTCGTTATGTATGATACAGAATGTTGTTTATAACAAAGTATTCTTTGAATTATGAAAAATGAAATTAGAATGTCTTTACTTCCCTAGTATATGCCAGGAAGGAATTCTGAATAGAAAAAGTAATGTACTATTGAATGTAATGGTATTTTTGTATTACAGTGACTAAAGAAGCAGCATTTTTGAACAAGTTGAAATTAGAATCCATTCTGGAAGAATGTAAGAACACAGACTCTTGGTCAACGCTAGTCAGAATGATTGGTCTTGTGTTTTCCAACCCAGATGCTCTGCTCAAAAGTTTTCAATACGAAGAGGTGGATGATAAAATGGAAGTAGAACAAGATGGCTTCATTGATATACGTAAAACCAAAGCGCAGACTTCGACTCAAGGAACTAGGATAAATGTTGATTTGAATTCACTTCGCGAGGCGTATAGCTCACTGNCCTGAAAAATTCTGGCATGTATGAGTCAGTTCCTTTGTTTATACATAGGTCAAACTGGGCAATATATGAGTTTAATTTCGCCACCCTGCTTTGACAAAATTGTAAAATATAGTCACAAAAATTGCGTGTTTATTTTATGCTCTTTTTGTTTTTTGTTTTTGACGAGACCTGTTAAGTATCATTTAGACATTGTTGATGTGCTATTGTTATAATCTATTTTATTGAAAAGGAAATGAATGTATATGCAAAAGAGACTGATTACTTTTTGCTTGATTGTGCTAATAATTCCAAAAATGTAAAACTAAATAATTTGAATTTGTACACATTATTTTCATTCATCATATTCTTAAAAAAATCTTTTAATGAGATGTTTTGTAAAATTCAGTTAATGTATTGTATACTAAATCACATTTTAAATTCTTTACAATTATTGTGAATTATTATTTTAGGCACCAATCTTCGTGACTTTAAAGGTTCTTAAGACAAACCTTATGTTCATCGAACATTTAAGTTTTTTAACAAAAAAAATATTCTATGGTCAGTATTTTATGTTGAGCACTAAGTCGAGGTTGAGATTAGTATTAGTTTTCGGACTTGTACAAAATGGACATCAGATCATTTATATGTAATGTCATATATTATGGTGAATGTTATATTGCTTCCCACCTAAAAACGCATGAATCTGCATCCAAAACTTGTGATTTCTATCCCCTTGATTGGCATGTCATAAAATGTGATCATGCAGTCATTATTTGTTAGCTTAATATTAAGTGACCGGCATCATGCTAAAATGGGTCTTATGCCATATGCGGCCAGTGTTGCTCCTGACCAGCATGTGCAGTCTTACAATCTGTTCAGGAGCTACACTGTTCGCAAATGAGACAACAAATTCTTGTGTGACTTTTTAGAAAACAGCATACAGTAGCTCCTGTACAGATTGCGTGTCTGTGTTAGGCTGCTCTGGAGCTACACTGGCCGCATATAGCATAAGATCCATTTTCGCATAATTTGGGTAAAGCGATTCTTTTAAATAATTTTCCTTTAGTAGTCAGTGCTAACCGAAGTAAACAAATTAGTATTGAATTGAATGAAGCTGTTGGAAAATATGCTTAGTTTTTAGCTAATTTCATGGAGCAGACTAGTTGGTTACGGTTTACTCAAATCACCCCAGAAAGATAAATACACTTGCTAGAGAAACAGTGTACCAGTATTAGAGGCTTAGTTTGGTCTTCATCCATTTCTCATTTGTAAGTTCAGTTCACAAAAGCAACATTTTAAATGTTTGCTGAGTTGAACAAATTGTATGTGATTGTTTTTTTCCCCATTAAATGTATGAAATGTTTTTCCGTTAATTGTTTAAATGCTCACTAATCTATTCTTGCTACAAAAAGTGTACTTGTAAAACATTTAAATTCGGTGATTTCTAATATATGTTTAGAGATTATTGTTGATGTAAACCCTAATATGGAGAATAATGTGAATATTGGATAAGGATGCAGTTCATCATGCAAGGCTTAGAAACAGATTAGGGTTGTATAGCGCTCACATGTTTCATGGTGAGCATGATTAACTCTATATCCAAAACACACCTAATATTCTATTGGTCCTTAGATGACCCACGTCATGCAAAAATATGTCTTATGCCCTATGCGGCCAGAGTAGCTCCAACGCAGCCTGCTCATTTGCGCAGTCTAGTCAGGAGTTACCCTGTCCGCTACAGTCGAGCAAGTTTTTGTGGGGCTCATTAGCCGACAGGGTAGTTTCTAACCAGACTGCGCAAATTCATTGCATTCTTAAAATACCAAACAGATTAACATTTACTTGGAATAAAAAAATTATAAAGCTTAAGTTTATGCAAGGGTTTATTATCTGACAGAAGTAATTGGATTCACAAATGTGAAGCAATAACACTAAATTTCAACCAATTTGTTCTCACTGGTATTTCTCTGAAATTGGTTTCGTATTTTTTTTGCTATGTACACATGGAGTAAATGTCTCTTTGGTTGGTGTGTGTGTATTTGTATCTCTTTCTGCATCTTAAAGCAAAATCATAAAACGCCGAGATCGAGTACGTGTCGTCCGTTTGTTTATCTACCGATAATTGATGAAATATCAAAATCCAGTGAATGTGTGTTTGGTTTAATTCCCATATAAAACTGAAGACATATGTTTTCACATTTAATACCATGTTTATGTTTCCATATAGTAAAAGTAAGCTGAAAATTTAGCTGTAAAGCAAAGACTTTGTGCAGAATATCGATATATGGTTGGACCTACCCTGTCACATATCTGGGGAAAAATTAACTTTTGCTTAATAAATTTATGGGTAAATATGTTCATAAGTATTGTGTATCATTTATTTATACTATTACTCCAGATGTATATGCTTGAATAGCGTTTGTACAGCCCTGCTCAAATATTGAATGTATGAAGTTCAAACCCAAAATCACAACTTGTATTGGGTCCTCTCTTGTTTGTATAACTAAGTTTGTATTGTGATTCTTTTCTCTAGCTGTCTCTGAATATAATGCTGTTAACATTTATGTTTGTGTACGCAAATAAACAATTGTTTGGGATTAAGATGCATATTAATTAAAAAATAACGAGGATTTAGTATGAGTGACTCAATAAATGCACATCAGAACAAAAAACAGTTGTTTATTTACTGAAATTATGACTCTTACCCATCATACTTGAAAAACAATTTTTGTCTCATTTACAACTTCATTTATCAAACAGATTATGTCATTCTCCCATATTTTTAACATTTTTATTGTACTTAATCTTTAAATAAAGATAAATTGTTTTTCTCAGTGAATGATCCAGTGAACACCACTTGTTAAAATAATATTTTCTATTTGTGGAAAAAAATTGATCATACATTGAAATAAACAAATATCTTTTATTTATTCTGCGAGTGGAATTTTGTCTGTACTTTGTTACCACATTATGTATTGGAATTTTTTGTACCGTTAAATGTTGGGTAAATACTTGTTATGATTTAATGAAAAAGAAATACTTTTATTATTATATTATCCTAATGTTATGCAAAAATAGTTTTTAAGTGAACGGCAGTCAGTGCTTTTAGATGAAAAAGTCTGAATATTGTGTTAAATTTTTATAGTTTTGATTGATTGGTCAATTATGGAAGTGTTTTTGTGTTTACTTTTTGCGTGGACTGTAATTTGTATGTACAGTATAGCTGAGGCGAAATATTTGCAACTTGCAGGCTTTGGATGATTTCAATCAGTGAGCTGAAGTGGAATAGACCAGTTTTATGAATTAAATACATGGAAATGCTGATTATTCACTGGACGTCAATATATGTATCCTGGAGAAGCAACCTCTTGGAAAAACCCACTAATCTGCTGGTACAAATAAAGCTGACCCATTCATAATCCTTTGAAAATCACACACCATATCAACCGTTATTATTAAAACTAAGCTATCATTGGTTGATTTAATGGACAAGCTTTGTTTGTACTTAGGGATAAGTGGGGTTTTCTAAACTCGTGCGAATTCCGGGATCAGTCTATTATCAGTTGTTCACTGGCTCAAAGTGATTCCACTTTCTTTGTTGGTGTCCGCTATCATTCAGCATTAATACCTAGAATTATTAATGATTAAGTGAATTCCATAATCTGACCATGTGTTTCACTTTAGCCATTCTTTACTGCTATGGTTCATGATGATGTTGTACAGATTTCTAAATGAAATATTGTGTACTGCAGCTTCTAAATGTGTAAATGTTAACTGTAAAAGCTTTATCTCGTGAAAAAAGTCATTTCTATGCATAACTGAAAAGGAAAAATCATTTTAATAAGACATTGTTTTAACATGCTTAGTTGCGCTTATGGATAGGCCATTACAGCTCGATTATTTTTCATCAAAACTTAAATTAATTTACATAAGAACAAATAGCACCCTGGCACATATCTAATGAAACATGCCAATGTATATTCACTTGATTATACCAATTCTTTTAATTAGAAAATTCATTGTGTGCTCATGTTTTGTGGTTTGTTGGGAACTGGTATTTTTATAAACAGATTTTTATTTTTTTTTAACGAAAGCTATTTAAAATTTAACTTCTCAATGAATACTATTTACAATTTAATTCAACTATTTACCTTAAACATTTACTATTTACAATTAAATTATTCTGGTAGAAAAATCAAAATCAGACAATCATTGTTTTTCTACAGTAATAAAATATTGGAAAGTCTTTAAATACAATGATAAGTAACACTTCCTTAGTTGTTTTAGGTAGCCATATTTAATGCTAGTGTTAAGTATATCCACACCATTTCCCCCATCCAATGTACATTCTATGTTGCTGTTGCTTTTTGTGCTTTTATTTTTTGAAACTTATGTCTTTGTTATGTTCTGGTGTGGAAGAAATACATACTGTTAGTATTAAAACGATGATTTATCTCGTTTTTGTTATTTTTATTAAAATATCGAAGTAAGTGTAGTCCATGCAATGTACAAACACAAATACCAACACAGATCAACTGTTCTGACTATAAGACTCGTTTTAAGTGGTGATTAACAGACTGGAACAACTTCCACATTGCACAGAAACATGATTTGTTTTTCAATAATTTCCATCAAAAGTGTTTCATGCATATTTAGAGTCAACTGACTTGCATTATTTGAAATCAAGCACAATGACTGGAAGTGTTGCATTGTATTTTCACGTCCATTTAAATGGCTAGTAAGACTTGCGATGGTTTTGACTGACCATCTCTACGTTTGGCGTATTTTCCCACCATGTAAGGTTGTGTTTTTCAGTACGTGTTATGGTGTCTGTTATAAACAGTGAAGCTATTGAAGTGTATGATCCAGAAGGAACAGTCGATGTACGATGAGCACAGTGGTTGGTACACGCATCTCGCGTACAAGGCGACCCGGGTTCAATCCCCGCTTGCGGCGATTGTGAGTTTGGTTGGTGGTCACCATACCGGACAGCTGGGATTTCCTCGAGTTCTCCCGCTTCACAACACAATACCAAACCAAAATTGAATATCTTTCAGAAAGTAAATAATGTAGGACTGCTGGGACACACTCCGGGTCCTCACATATTGCAGCTTCAGACGCGGAAGGACCTCGTAAACTTCGAAACGCACGGGGAACAGTCGCAAAATCTTACTTTGACAAAGAAGAAGAATTGCCTACCGAGTAAATAACGCCATGGACAAATGCAATATTCCTTAAGCAATATTCCATGAAATATTGTCAGGCACCTCTGATATACGACGCATGATTTGACCTTAAAGTAATGGTCAGTTATTGGCTAGAATGTAACTGATTTGTTTCTTTAGCGTAGTTTTCGATGTTAAAAGTAAGAGCGAAATACATGTATACAATTCATACATTTCACTGTATGTGCATAAACATGGACGAACATGCATATTTTGGGTCACAAATATGTTCGTCCGGTAATCTTGCACACTTCGCTGTTTGGCAAAATTGACGACGATGCATTTTATTTGCTAACATCAATAAACGTTTTTAATTTAGGATTAACGGAAAAAAAATATAAATGCAAATTTACTTTTTTCGTCCACCGATTTTATGATTACTTTATCAGTATGAGTACTAGTTATTTTAATTGCAATTGCAATTTACTAACTTAAGTTCCTCAATGTTTACACTCCTCTTAAGATTAAGTCAACAATAATATATTTTTGTTAATACTCGTAAAATAACCTGCGTAAAATGATCAGCACACGTAAATTTGGCATATTTTTTCGGCGTAGCTGTTTAACCCAGCTTTTAACCTTAAATGACCTTTACATAACGCCAGCACACCCGAATGAATACACTCAATTCATTCCATTGGCTGATTTGAGCATAATTCCCCGGAACATTGGCAACATCATCGCGTCTTTGTAGGATGTATCACTAATCACTGTAGGGAAATGCGGACTACTCTCTGCATGTGCATCTTGACCCAATTACAATAACGCATTACCGGTAAATTCCAGTCCCAAGACTTTCAGGGTCAGTGCTGGGTCAGTAAATCGTCAGGGAAAGACGGAATGAACTATAAATAAACGCCTTATGTTGATAACACACAATTGCTTTCAAGATGAAAACCTATCGTTAAATGCAATGTAAGACAAAACTACCGAAATAGTATATTGTCTATGATAAAAGGGAAATCGTTTAATTACCTAGCCACATATGTGTGACGTACGCGGTCTTTAAATCTTTCCTGCAACCCAGAATAGGCTACCGACATTTGCCAGTTTGCTATAAAAAAACAGTGTGACTTCATTTTTCTATCGGAAAGTATTGTGGTTAGATGTTTAATTTACAAGACGCAATGAGATTTTCAAAGACCTGCGTCATGCGAAAATGGGACTTCTGCAATATGCTGTCAGCGTAGCTCCAGTATAGCCTGTGCGTCCGCGCAGTCTTGTCAGGATATGCATAGTGAGGAGGATACTCAGCAGATGCCATGAAATCTTGCGTGATTTTTTATAGCGGAAAGCGAATCCCCTGACCAGACTGCGCAAGTTCGCAGGCTGCGCTTTAGCTACGCTGGCCGCATATGCCATAAGACCCATTAGCGCGTGACGCGGATATAATAGTGTGATTTGAATGTGTGGAAAGAAAACTGAGTCTTAATCAAATATTTATATATCCTTTGTTTCGATGACGAAGAAATAAATTCATAATAAGCCACGTGAGTGTGATCTCACATAGTACAAAATGTAACATTTGTATCTACGAACACTATTATGTGGTTTGAATATACATGCACTTCATAACAAACATTTCATGCGGTGGANAGCTTTTTTTTTTTTTTTTTTTTTTTACTTTTATTTCAAACGCATGATATACGACAATTATCTTTTTTAAAGATATTTCTTGTTATTAATTAAACGTGCGATGTATCATTGAAGAATATCACTGTATTTCTTTATTTTTTAAAGTGGTCAAGTATTAACGTTGTTAGGTTGAGTAAAATATAAAAGGTTTTAGTTTTAGATTTTTGTTAGCAGAAAACTAAGCAGTGAATGTGTGACAATTCTACTGAATCCGGATAGGGCCATCTATAATTTCGCCTGTCTTTCATCAAGGGCGACACACGACACACGAAGCGATACTCGATATTTTGCGCGACAATCGCGGCGACGCACAATATTTTGCGCGACAGTCGCGCAAAATATCGTGCGTCCGGAAACCGGATAGTGCCATCTATAATCTCGCCCTTCTTTCATCAAGGGAGACACACGACAGACGAAGCGATACAAGATATTTTTCGCGACAGTCGCGCAAATAGGCGACTGTCGCGCAAAATAGGCGACTGTCGCGCAAAATATCGTGCGTCGCTGCGACTGTCGCGCAAAATATCATGTATCGCTTCGCGTGTCGTGTGTCGCCCTTGATGAAAGAAGGGCGAGATTGTAGATTGCACTATCCGCATTCCGGACGCACGATATTTTGCGCGACAGTCGCGCAAAATAGGCGACTGTCGCGCAATTTAGGCGACTGTCGCGCAAAATATCGTGCGTCGCCGCGACTGTCGCGCAAAATATCGAGTATCGCTTCGTGTGTCGTGTGTCGCCCTTGATGAAAGAAGGGCGAGATTATAGATGGCACTATCCGGATTCCGTACATATTATTTGTTCACTTGCAGATAATGTGTTTTGATATGAAATTGGTGAAACGTTCCTCCCTTTTGGTCTTTTTTTTTTGGACGGTTGGGAACTTGG
>VMBQ01003588.1:0-78160 GCA_007657795.1 Dreissena rostriformis | reverse complement strand
GCACATCTCCTCTTGGTAGTGAAGCTTTCCATAAAGTTTCATCAAATTCCGGTCATTAGTTGCTGAGAAATAGCCCGGAACAAGAATTGCACTATATGTATAGTTAATGGAAAATTTCAAAGGGCCATAACTCTGTGAAAAATCATCCGACCAGAACCCACTGATAATATGCACATCTCCTCTTTGTAGTGAAGCTTCCCATAAAGTTTCATTGAATTCCCGTAATAAGTTGCTGAGAAATAGCTCAGACAAGAATTGCACAATATGTACAATGAAAAATTTCAAAGGGCCATAACTCTGTGAAAAATCATCCGACCAGAACTGGCTGATAAGCTTCCCATAAAGTTTCATTGAATTCCGGTCATTAGTTGCCGAGAAATAGCCCGGACAAGAATTGCACTATATGTACAGTTAATGGAAAATTTCAAAGGGCCATAACTCTGTGAAAAATCATCCGACCAGAACCCGCTGATGATATGCACATCTCCTCTTGGTAGTGAAGCTTCCCATAAAGTTTCATTGAATTCCGGTCATTAGTTGCTGAGAAATACACCCAAAGACCTATCAATATACAAAGATAAGCGTCATCGGGTTATCGCGGACTTTTGCCCGGAGACGAGATTTTAGTCACGTGACCAATGGCTAGGTACAACGAATATTTCGTCTGTATCGGGATCGTCAGTTAGGTGTCGATTGATTCGCAAAATATTAATGGTTATCAACTCAAATGAACGCAACTTGCTGGTGTATTAGTTATGTCTTTGGTGGTACAGAATACTGCTTTATATAATTACATTTAGTTCTTATTTGAAACAAATAAAATAAACTGTTACGTATTATTGTAATGAGAATGTATGCGATATTATCACACAACTTTGATGTGTCAATTAAAATAAATCAGAAACCGAATTTAATTTGGAATATTTGAAATATCAATTATACCTGAAACTGTAGATTAAATCATTTATGATATCAATATAGATCAAAGATCACACTATTTGAGCTTTAAAATGAGTCATCAAACTAAATTTAAATCAAGAAAGCTAACCTCTATGACAACTTAAATCAAAGATGTTTAACAATAACAATAAAAACATATGCACTTCCAATTTCTGTTCTTCAATCCATTAATATAAATTTAATTTTATTTAAACAACACATTTTTTTTGGAAACGTTGGTATCGAATGCTAACCATTCACTTACCCTAACCCTAACCGCCCCCCCCCCCTTGCGCAATACCATACCAGGCCTCGCTCGTTGTAGTTATCCCTTTCCCATTCTAACCACAACCATGATTTACGAAACTGAATTACTGGTCAGAGCAATCTGTTTTATTTCTATTGAAGTTTCCAATTATGCATGACAAACAAACAATCCGAAAATGTTTTGGATTCGTTCGGTGCTAACTGGTAACTCACTACGGTTGTGTTAAATATTAACTGTCAAAACAAAACAACAACAAGCATGTAAGAATTTTGTTTTCCAGAATTCAGAGAATAGCTAAATGTAGTGGGTTTCGTTACAGAAATCACGTCATACAATATATCAAGATATGTCATAAATTGTGTGTTCAGTTTAATGAAAATACAAGAAAGAAAAACAGGTTGTGTGATACATTTAAATGATGTAACAAAATAGTATTCTTTGCATTATAAAGAGCTGGGCCGGGCGTCAATACTTGGCCCTCTGGCCGTGTACTCGTCATTGGGACGAGTAGGGTCGCGGTCTGCCGTATGTTTTTTTATAAAAACATTTCGTTATGCTGAACACGTGGGACAAATTTAGGTTTCATTACGTCTTGATATTTCCTTAAGCAAAAATACAATTGTATTTGCTATGTTTGATACGTTTCCAAGTTCGCATTTTTGTTAATAGAACCACTTTAACGAACACTTCACACTACAAAAAATAAGCATTCTAGTGAAGAATAAGTGCATGCTCTTTTATGATTTTGTCGTTTACCAACACTATAGTTTACACACATACACAAAAAACTGTAATATTAACAGTTTCTCAAGATTATATATTAACGGTCGATTATAAACACAAAGTGTTTATAATCGATAGGTAACGAACATTTCAATGTCGTCTTTTAAAGTACGGTCATTGCAGTAGTGATTCCTTAACCATAATGGAATTATTTTGAAAATGATATGACATAATGAAATGTGCACATTTTAAGCAACACATGAAACCATATACTTACAAGATTTGGATGTTTATTACTGCACACAGATGAAATATAGTGCGTATATACTACGGTTAATAATATGCTTGTTGTTGTCTATGGTATGTCAAAGATAATGTTATCGTTTATATTGAGAATATACAGACTGTACCGTACAATGGTCATAGTCTGATTAAAGCTTGTTTTAATATTATGTATTATTTTGGTAAGAACTCAGTTATGAGAGGTCATGCTAAATATGGAGAGTAATTGATCCGGAAAGGTCAAGTACAAGGTCATATGATACATCAACGGCCTTGATCTGACCTTGGGCAGTAAAAGCCAGTGTATAAACTTAAATGTGACAAATTTTGACGTTATTAATTCAATTACAATAGTGTTGTGCACGTTTTACGTAATATTGACACATTTAGATAATTTACGCATGTTGTGAACCAATGTCATATGTAAGCTGGTTAATCACTGAGTCATCCCCAGTCATAGGGACAGGCTAACAGGCTTACACCTTATTCCATAATATTATGGCATTATAGCAAAAACACACACAACTCTTCAAAATGAAATAATTCTCATTTTAAAAGGTTTAAAAATACTTTGTTTCACATAGATTACATACAGTTCCAAAGTTAGTCATTTCAAGTCAGGTTTCCACAAGGTGAATTGTCCACTTTACCATGACAAAATGTGATGCAAAGCACCCAAGCAGCACGGCACGGACAACGTCGAGTATCGCACTTTCCTGTACACTTGCACAATATCAGCAAGCTCCATGGTAAAGGCTTCAGGCACTTTGTGGGCAACAGCATGCCAAGCTGCTCCTCCCATCCACCATGTGTAACTGGTGCCGGCCGTGTCTCGGAACCATCAATATTTATAAGCAGTTGTTTACATGCCCTATGTATTAGAAAGGCTTCTCTACGAATATGTCATTTGATTACACAGCTTGTAGGAGGTAGGAAATCAAGTCCAGCACTAGCACTAGTATACTTCTCTAGTCGGAGATGGTCAAATGTTTCCGCGGTTTTCGTCGATCTGGCCCCTGCCCAGACGCGTACCAGATACTTTTCTGCTAATGCTTCATCCTGCTCTGACAAGGTATCTGTATCTCCAAAATTCATTAAAAACTGTACCGGGTCAGAGGTCACAGCTGCATGCTTGGTTCCCATTTAACTCATGCAGTCGTCGCCTGTCAATATGTGAGCCTTTATCATTGTCTTTGCCAGCGATGTCCCAAGCCGAGAAATGCCTGATGCAACGGAAGCATTCGACGCTTCTCACCAGTACCATACTGCTGCCAGATTTCTTTCATACCGAGTGTCTGGAAATATGGAGTGAAGTGAAGCAATAATGCAAATCTGTCGGTGTCGTTTGATATCACAACAACTCTTTGACACTGTTTGGTACGAGCAGCCCACTCATAATTAGTCTCTACCCTGGCATCGGCCTCCTCAATCCAGTTTAACAGTTCAGGAATGTCTCCATTACCAAACTTAATTGCTGGAAGAGCTTCATTGTCAGAGACAACTGAACTTGCAATGATAGGGTTTGCACAGACGTCATGGTACACTTTATCCCTTACTAATAGTTGAAGATTACCGGTACGCTTATTGTCCTTGGATGCCCAGAATGTATCAAGTTGTTGTTGGATTGGTGTGTCTCTGCTCATGTCAATAATTGCAATANTTTACGCACATAACACGAGCGTTATGGTCGCAATGATTCCACCCCGTGTTTATTAATAAATGACGGCTATTTTGTATATTTATATTTTTCAAAGTGCGCAATTATTCAATCCATTTATTAATAAAGAGCGGCATTTTTTCTTAATTATATTTTGAATTCTTTGAATTTGAAAAGTAAACAAATCGGTAAGTCAAATTCGTAGTGTTTTTTTTAATTAACTTTACTTTATATTTACAGTATATTATGTAGCAAGCAATTGTACATTTAAACTTAGATTTTTTTAGCGGAAATACATTTTGCAGGCAAAATGTTATTAAGTTAAATGTCTGCATGGGGAATTTTGTGTTTTCTTTGGTGAAATGATTCCTGATTCCGTAATTATCGACGATTTTATGATAGAAATGCTATCGGCCGCTTAGGAGAAAAATTGACTTTTTCTATTAAAACAAAGTAGACTATAAACATGTTATCATGTTTATCAGCAAAAAAAAAAATTCCAATTTTGCCTAAAAATTTTCCATTTAAAGGCCACCTTTCCCCAAACATGGCCAAAGGTTTAAAAAAAAATGAACAACACTGCCTACTATTGTATTTGACATTTCAAGCTCTAAATAGAGCTTATTACATTCCATATGAGTGGTCATTATTAATGGAACTGGTCAATTTTGTTTGATATCAACCAATATTTCAAGGAGTGATTCCAACCACTAATAAACCAAAAATAAATCTTAAATTTTTGCAGTTTTCCCAAAGAAATAAAACATTCCAATTTCCACTATCCGTTTTATTGGCTGAAAGTTATACAATTCTAGTTTTTTTTTTATTTTGAGGCTATGGCCACTTCCCCTTAGGCATATACAAATAAAACTTGGCTATAGTTAACTGTTGGTAATATATACTTCTCCCTTTTTAAAATAAGAATATCATTAATATGGAATTAAATGGCTAATCATATGATAAAATAACACATCGTGCAATTGGTTTTCTTAGAGGTGCAGTTAGTACTATTAGTGCAGGACTAGGTCTGAAGTCCCGTTTGCAAAATTGGGTTGAGAGATTTTCTCACTTGATGTGAGTTAATTAGTCCCTATACATGATAAATCACCGAGGTGCTTGTCCGTCACACTGCCAGGAGCCTCAAAATACCAAAATCCAATATGGCCGCCGACGGCCATTTTGAAAAAGAAAAAAATATTGCCTTTTGGAGTAAAATCAAATGTTTTACCTCTAAATTATGTATTTTTTTGGTAAGAACTCGGTTATGAGAGGTCTTGTTAAATATGGAGAGTAATTGATCCGGAAAGGTCAAGTACAAGGTCATATGATATTTCAACGACCTTGAGTTGACCTTGGACTGTAAAAGCCAGTGTATAAACTTTAATGTGACAAATTTTGACGTAATTAATTCAATTACAATAGTGTTGTGCACGTTTTACGTAATATTGGCAGATTTAGATAATTTACACATGTTGTGAACCAATGTCATGTGTTGGCTGGGTAATCACTGAGTCATCCCCAGTCCTAGGGACAGGCTAACGGGCTTACACCTTATTCCATATGGCATTATAGCAAAAAGCACACAACTCATCAACATGAAATCATTCTCATTTTTATAGGTTTAAAAATACTTTGTTTCACATAGATTACATACAGTTCCAAAGTTAGTCATTTCAAGTCAGGTTTTCACAAGGTGAATTGTCCACTTTACCATGACAAAATGTGATACAAAGCACCCCAGCAGCACGGCACGGACAACGTCGAGTATCGCACTTCCCTGTACACTTGCACAATATCAGCAAGCTCCGTGGTAAAGGCTTCAGGCACTTTGTGGGCAACAGCATGCCAAGGTGCTCCTCCCATCCACCATGTGTAACTGGTGCCAGCCGTGTCTCGGGACCATCAGTATTTATAAGCAGTTTACATGCCCTATGTATTAGAAAGGCTCCTCTACGAATGTGTCCTTTGATTACACTGCTTGTAGGAGGTAGGCAATCAAGTCCAGCACTAGCACTAGTATAGTTCTCTAGTCGGAGATGGTCAAATGTTTCCGCAGTTGTCGTCGATCTGGCCCCTGCCCAGACGCGTACCAGATACTTTTCTGCTAATGCTTCATCCTGCTCTGACAAGGTATCTGTCTCTCCAAAATTCATTAAAAACTGTACCGGGTCAGAGGTCACAGCTGCATGCTTGGTTCCCACTTTACTCATGCAGTCGTCGCCTGTCAATATGTGAGCCTTTATCATTGTCTTTGCCAGCGGTGTCCCAAGCCGAGAAATTGCCTGATGCAACGGAAGCATTCGACGCTTCTCACCAGTACCATACTGCTGCCAGATTTCTTTCATACCGAGTGTCTGGAAATATGGAGTGAAGTGAAGCAATAATGCAAAGCTGTCGGTGTCGTTTGACATCACAACAACTCTTTGACACTGTTTGATACGAGCAGCCCACTCAACATGAGCCACTACCCTGGCATCGGCCTCCTCAATCCAGTTTAACAGTTCAGGAATGTCTTCATTACCAAACTTAATTGCTGGAAGAGCTTCATTGTCAGAGACAACTGAACTTGCAATGATAGGGTTGGCACAGACGTCATTGCACACTATATCCCTTACCAATAGTTGAAGATTACGCTTATTTTCCTCGGATGCCCAGAATTTATTAAGTTGTTGTGGGATTGGTGTGTCTCTGCTCATGTCAATAATTGCAATACCTGTTGCTTCGTCTCCGCGCCGCAGCCGTTCACCTTCCTTTAAAGACATTTCAATGTATGAGTCTAGTACAAGATGAATGCACTCTGGCCCCTCACATATGCTTGACGCTGAGTTGATGACAGCATTGATTGCACCACCCAGAGTGGAATTTTTTTCAAGAGGCATCTGTCGCATCTTAGACATGAAGTCCACGATGACATGAGTGGGAAGAAGAGATTCCCGACTCCATTTACTGAGGTCCAGTCTAGATTCAATCTCCCCAATAAGTTTTGACTTATTAACATGGGCTGGGAGGTCACCATCAAATAATGGAGATGAAGAAATCAAATCATGAGATAATATCTGCTTGAGGGACATGCCTCGTTCCTTTGCAATGTCCATGCTCCTCTGTGCATCTGCCATATCTTTGGATGACGGGGCTTTCCGTTCCTTAAGAATAGCTTTCGATGTCAATAATGACTGTTTAAGATGGTCAGTGAACTTGGGAAGCTTTCTCTTTGAAATGGTGGAACTGATTTTTTTGGCTTTCTCAACTATTCTCTCCTGCCTGTATGCGCGGTAAACACGTTCACCATTTTCAATACATTTGAGAAGCCGTACAGCAACCTCTTTGTCAACAGCCAGTTTTGTCAGTAAATTGTGTAGTGGAACGGGAACACTGACCGTCACTATGTATGGGTTCTGACGTTCGAGCACATAGTCCAACAACATTTCTACATTGTGGTTGAACGAGTGACGACGAGTGGCGCTCAGCGAATGCTGAAGATGACATTCTGTGTGATCCATCGGCTTGTTGGTGGTTAGAAGATTGAGGAGGCTGGTGATGGACCCTATCTCATGGAACAAAAGCTCAAATTCTGCTACTGCACCAGCATTGCGTGTCTCTCCTACAACATAGTGACCTCCTGGACCCTTCGATACTCTCTGAATAGTCTGCTCAACCTTCATATCACCTGCAACACTGCAAAACCAGCCTGGGCGGTCCCGAACAACCCATTGACCAATGGAAAAGCGCCGATAAAGCTCAGGATGTGTGAACTCCATTACCTTTATTTGTTCTAGGTACCATGAACCGTAACGCAAGTAGTTAATGCAGTCATATTCAGCAAATATTTGCATGGAATCTTCAATGGTAGCTACATGCAGATTCCAGTTTCCTTCTCTGTCAGAGACTACCGCATTTTTGACGATGGACACTAACTGCAACCAAACACCAAAGAATTGGCAAAGCTCAGACTTAGCCTCACATTCTTTCTGAAACTCAAGAAAGTCTTGATGCAACTGTTCCATCTGCCCGTTAATAACCTCAAACTGCTCTGGACAGCGTTCATTGGCAACAAGCATGTTTTGCAGTTCCTTCATCTGCTCCAGGACTGGGTATGTAGCCTTGCCCTTATGTTTCCAAAAAGCTTGCCACTCCAGTTTATGAATTACGTCCTCCACCATCAGCATACCAGTGAGGGCCCGTACATAATGGCTGCCGTTCAACACTGTCTCTATCACACCTGGTCCAAACACCCCACATTCGATCAATGCATCATCTAGGCCAGAGCCTCGCAGAAGTTTGCCCTGACATCTAAGCAGAACACGGGTCCAATGGAAAGGGCCCATACAAAGAAAGAGGTCGCTGAACTTGTTCGTCTCGTGTAGGTAAATGTCTGCTGCAAGAGCGAAAACACCCTCATCACACCATATTGCCAGCGATTCCTGATTTAACTGTCTTCGCACACTCTGAAAACAAGTGAGGCAATGTCTGACTGTAGCACGCTCAGTGATGGGTCTTGGTATAACAGGTAGGAAGCCAACACGCATCATCGGCACCACAGCAGAAGAAACAAGCGTATGAACGGCGGCCCAGATATGAGGATTTTCTATTTCTGAACCATTGCGCAGAACACTTATAGTGAATTCACGCTTTGTGGCTACATTCCGGGCAGTTTGTGTATCGAGCAACGTAGCCTGCTTAGTTTCAGGATGCAGCAACATATCTTGTGATAAGGCTGGTCTAACTATTGGCTTGATATGGGGAGGTACTTCTTGACATGGTAGCTTTGTCTTCAGAATTGGATGTGCACGGCTTATTCCTGTATTGGACACTGGGGGTTTGGAAAGAGGCCTATTCACTGTGGCATCTTGAAATAACACTAGGGCAGCATAATGTGAACCTTCGGTACCAGATATTGATGATTTGTCAGCATAGTCCGAGTTGTCCATTCCAGCCATAATGTAGTCCTCTTTGGTGAAAGTACTGGGTATTGGGGTTTCTCCATCTTCTGAGCATTTCACGGCATAGCTAGCAAGAAGACTGCGGGCAGATCTAATGGTTTGATAACTTGAACATGCACCAATTCTGTTGAAAGCAGTGAGAAGGCTCCTGCTGCGATCTCTTTCATAAATTGCGTGGCCAAGCATCATATGCAATGGTGTTCGCGTCAAGCCACTATGACTGATGTACACAAGCATCTGGAATAGGCAGTGTAGCTGTGTACTCTTATGGTCTCTCAACCAGGTTTCTGTTTGTTCTTGTGGAGGATGATCTGCCTGTGTTGGTAAAGGACCGTGTAATAACTGTTCCTCTGCCTCCTCATGTACCTCATCTTCAAGAGGCTGTAGAAGCTCCTCAATGTCATGCGCACTGCTTTGAAAAAGCTTGTACTTAGGGACCTTAAAAAGAGCTGACAAAAACGTGAGAAGCGGTCCTGGAATTCTTGTTCTTTCCCATGAAGACTTGAGGTCAGTACTGTCGCAAAAACTATCTTGTAGGCCAAAATCAACGTCCTTGAGAACTTTTCTTAACTGGGTACCAGCTTCCTGCATAATGTCCTGATTCTTAAGTTTGATCACTATGTCAGCAGCGCTTATATCAGATGAAAAAATGATGTCAGATTCGTTGACCCTACTATTGGGCGATATTGTGACCGAATGTCCATAGTGACTGATAATCAGCTGCTTCATATCACGGTTAAGGAATGTACTTGTAAGCACTTCACCTTCTTCTAACAAACTTAATGCAAACTCTACAATATCACTCATAGTGCAACATTCACCCTTTGCCAGAAGATTGTCAATATAAGGCAGGGTGCGATTGAAGAGTACACGCTTGATGTTGTTAATATCCGGTTTGACATGATCAGTAGATTTAATGTTACGGTCAAATTTTCGTAGGTAGCTCTGAAGACATATGTTGTGGCAGTATAGGTCTGCAGAGATGACTGACTTTATACATTCCTCGTGTTTGTTGCTCAGACGATCAGCCACTCTTGTGAAAACTTCATCCTGGAAGTGTATTGCAGCGTTGACGAATTTCTCAGCACTACAATATTCGCAGATTCTGTATTTGTCCCGGTTCCTCTTGTGTTCTACATTACCACATATTACACAAATCAAAGTTCTGGGATCTTTCGGACAGCTAGGGATGGACATGGTAAAATGCTACGGCGAAGGGGTTTTCTGAAACCAACACTTGTAGACGCCCCATTGTCTGTCTCACACTCCATTGGTTCTTCCGATATTTTTTCCTCAATAGCCTTCAGCTTGCCGGAATGTGTGTACGACTTATAACACTTATTGGTATTGTGGTAAGAAAAAATACCATTGTGATCATCCGTCTTGTCATCCAAACGTTTGATGCGCTTTGTAACAATATCATTCCTTAGTGCAGCAGCTCTCTTTACCTTCGCACGCCCCGTTTCTTCCCTGGTAAGAGGTGATTTGTTATCTTCCTGGCAGATGATACATAAACTGGGATGCAGCCCGTCGTCCTCTGCCACCAAGGGGACCAAACTTGTGCTTTTTGGAGAAGATAATTTAGATTCCATAGTAACCAAGTGCTGAGTTAGTTAGTAGTGTCCACAAATACACTAGCTCTTAAAACCTTGCATAGACTGATTTGACTCTACCAAATGTTTTCGTTCGTTATTTTTATTTTTTATAATAGTATTTTAATTGTTTTTATTTCACACGTGATTGACAATATAATCCAAATAAAACTGTTATTACTATAGCATATAATTCTAATTTCTAAGTTTTTTCTGTATTCATTGTCTAAAATCAACTGTTCCTAAATAATGAAAATTGCTAGAAAATCTGATGTCTGTATTGTCTGTATTATTTCAAAAAGAGATACTGCGTTGACATTTTCTCTGATAAACAGAGATTGTAGAAATGTAAACATTTAACACTAGAATCAGAGCAACAAAGCCAATAAATCAAACATGGGAACAAACTAAATAAACCAAAGTTAATCAAAATAACAGCCAGCATGCAGTGGTTAACAGACTCGCATTTCGCATTACCGTGACTTTTCCGCGTTTGTAAATAAAATGATCGGATCATTGTTTGCAATCAAAATGCATTAATAAGCATAACATTCAATGATAATCCATAAAGAAGAATGGTTCTATTGCATATTTTTATAGATTTTAATACAAATACCATATGCAAATAAACATTTGACAATTTAAAAATGCATAAGTAAGCGTTACATTTTAGTAACATTGGAGCTGTCAATTCAGCAAATCAACGAATCCAAGAATCAAAGGACTGAGCGGTATTAAAGACAAAATGACCTTGTACATGCCGTTTCAAGGTCATGCTGACTTTGAAAAGATACACTGACAACATAAATTGATCATACACACTATATTAAGTCAGTATATATATTTATTATAAATGTTTATTGTTGTTACGGTAAAAACAAGTAAATATTGTATGATGTCAATGGCGGCCATCTTTGAATCGATTATAGAAAAAACGTGGCATGTCCAGACAAGCATCTCGGTTTTTGTGCATGTCTCCTAACCCATAAACTCAATTCCACTGAGAAACGCCCTCAACTACATTTTGCAAACGGGTCCACAACCCAAGTACAGGACTATATTGGATTCCTTGTTGTAAGTCTTTCCATTTTATACATAAGAAATGAATCCACAAATCGTGCAGTTATTATGATTAACGTTTCTCTTAAACTTATTATGTATTCGAAGGCGCATTATGCTGATCTTGGGATGGAAATTAGTGGTTGCCCATTAGCCCGGGGCGAGTAGATTTTTGCCGGGCAACTTCATTTCAAATGTTAGAAGTCCGGATAGGCAACTAGCTTTTTTTAAGCTGGAAACAATTCAGTGCAATTAAACAATTAATAGAAATTGGCGACTGTGGATCAATAATTTGTTAAATAAAAGTCATTTGTTTAGGCCTAGCAAATGATTCTCATTTCAGACTTATAATAACACATAATACACATAAATTGTGTCATGTTAGCCATGTTGTTGTTTAATTATCTATTATTTTATTTAAACAGAGTATTAGATACACATGACACGAGATATTCATGGTACTGGGCTCGTTGGTGTTTAACTGGGCAACCAAAATACTAAAGATGGTTGCCCATGCCGGCAAACAATTGTAAAAAGTTAGTTTCCATCCCTGTGAGCGAAAATATATTCCACTACTATTAGATAGGGGAACGGGAGGGGGGAGGCTCACATCTTTTTTCCAGGACAATGACACATAATTGTTATTTAACTACCTTAATCAAAAGTATTTCCTCGTTTGTTTTCAGGCTTTTGCACATTGTTTTGCTACCAATGTTCGATGTGCCAAATATCTAAGCAACTCAGGGACTGCCCACTGATGCCTTTTTGTGTACCCGGAAGTCTGGTATTAATGCGAGCTCGTGTCCGCACTTTGGGTGGTATTAAGGTATGTATACATATAACATGGTCCAACGACCGTGTTAAAAAAACTTCGTTAAGTTTAAAACTTCTAAAACCTTAAATATTTTGTTTTATGTCACAAACAGTATTTTCCTTAATTATTTTAATCTATAATGGCATTGCATTTTAAGTATTTTAGACATATAATAAACTATGAAGATCAGTAAAATCTATGACATGCAATTCTAAAAATGAAAGCACTCTCAAAAAGTGGCATACTTTTTATGAAGATATTTAAATTTCAGCTTAACCCATTTATGCCTAGCGTCAAACATTTGCATTTCTTTACCTTATAAGTGTTTCCCATAAACATTTCTCGCTTTAAAATCAAAACAACAGATTTGCAGGAAATTACATGATGCAGTCTAGATGCAGGAATTGACAAACCCAACAAGCTGCAACTGATTAAGCTTTAACCCATTTATGCCTAGTGGACTCTCCCATCCTTCTAAACTGGATCAATTCATTTCTAAAATTAGGGATGTCTAGTATATTTGTTTCTATATTTAGAATATTTCTTACAGAAATTCCTTTAAGCAAACAGCGCAGACCCTTATGAGACGCCGCATCATGCGGCGTCTCATCTTGGTCAACACTGTTTGCCAAGGCCTTTTTTCTAGACCCTAGGCATAAATGGGCTAAGCTTTAAAGAACCAATTGTATTTGCCAATGTTTATCAATACAAGAGCAATGATCCACTGTCATTGCTGCTTAGTCGCCTAAGTGGGTCATTACAACGTTTCAAGCGCTGTTTTAACTTTAAAAAAAATGCCATTCCAACAAGTGTCCATGTTTTGAATTTAATGCTAACAAGTGTTAAGGCTTTTGCAGTCACGTTACACAAAAGAGGCATATAATATTGTTTTGCACAAACCATTCATTTAATAGCTTTCTATTATGTTTCTTCTAAAGTTAAAGGTGTTTAAATACTTTTGTGAAGTTGAAATGTTTACACATTATTATATTCTCATAAGGACCTATTTGATGGCAAGAATGAAGTGTCAAGGTCTGCTCAGGATTTCCGATGTTTTAGCCTGAATATATATCCGTTACGAGCTGCAAGCTTGTGATGTACAGTTTTTCTTTTTTTGGAGTAATAATGGTTATCGTTAAACTAAAAACAATCGGCAAACACATAGCGACAACATCCGTCGATTCTGAAGAAGCTCTCAGATATTTTTAATCGGAATATACTGACCATTCAAGTTATGCCAGTCAAATTTAATACTTATGAATATATAAATAACAAAATTAAACACCAACAAAGTGCAATTACTCTAAAATCATACAACGTGATATTAGATTTAGTAATATAGTATGAACACTTCTATTGCATTCTTTTTACAGTGAATGTACTGACTACATCAAATTGAGTCTTTTAAAGGTCGTTCTTGAGTTTGTATGCTATGTAAGTCTAATTAAAGGCACTCAGTCGCTGGAGTTTCGTTTCGTCTTATCAAAACACCGGTGTACATCCACTGAGCAATATGATCATTCCGATAGAAAATAAATAATGTTTTATGAATCTTTTAAAGGCCAATTCCCTTTGCTGAACATACATTTCATACACAATTTCAAGCACGTGATTGGTTAATATACTTTACTATTAAGACTGAAAACAATAGTCCCGCTACGATTTGTAAGCTCTTCAAACCGACATCAGCGTATCCTAAAGCAAAACATGGCTGAAGGATTATTAGAAGCAAGGTGTACATCGAATAAATAGCGAAGACGAAAGCTTCACATGCAGGCTAAAACAAAAACAAACATGGCGGAAGGCTCATGAACAGTGTGGTTTGCAGTATGAGCGTGTAAAGTTTGTCACAACGTGAACGCGTTATGATCAGTTTTACCATTTATAGTTTTGTATACGTCCATTTGTGTTCATTAGTACGTTGGCGAATTTAAACGCTTATTTTTAGTGTAAATTCAGTGTATATAAATCTTACTTTATCGTATGTTTGTATTTATAAAAAAAAGTCCGCGGCGTATGTACGGCTATTCGTCGTCAAGAATTTAGGGAGCCATTAAAATCCGATACTGAGTTTCAACATAATTAGTGAATAAAAAAAAGGAAATAGCTTTAAAGTAGAGCAGAAGTCTTTGGTAATGTTCTATGAATAGTGTTGTCCCCTTTGCATTTTCGACTTCGACACTGCATTGATATTTAGCGTGTGCAAGTTTGAAATTTAGGGTGGCCAAATAATACAGTAAATGACTATGTTCCGTGATAACAGAGTGTTTATCTATTCCTAGAATCTCAAAGATAAAGATATTTGTAATCTAAATATTTAAACCCAGTCGATTAACTCTTGATATTGCTTGAATGTATTGCTCATAAACGCTATTTCGATTGTTAGATGCAACTTTCTTAAAAATAACTCAAACCACCCATTATAGTTCACCACCCTGGTATTGAGAATTCCATCAACATAATTATGTTTACAATACCTACGTGTATTCAGTTAAGATTCCCTTTGATTAAACTCTTACTTTGTAGGTGGTCAAACGTTCAGTTACCTCGACAATGTACAGACGTTCGAACGAACACATGTATTGTGCCTTGCGATTGATGGGGTGTGAGAATAAACAGAGTGAAGTTTTTATTGAAAGACCACACAATCGGCACGTTTACATTTGTTTTATTATTTTTTACATAATATACTTAAACATAACTGAATTACTATTTAACAACCGTCAAGGTTTGTTTCCAAACTGTCACTGGACGTAACTTTCTCATTTAATAAATAACGCTTTGTCATGTACGTTCAAGGCCCTGTTATTGCATTTCTCCAGCAAAACAATGACGTCATTATTCTGACGTCATTGCGATTTACCGCTTCTTCTTTTTCATAGTGGACAAATCGGTAAGTCAAATTCGTAGTTGTTTTTTTGGTTATTAACTAGATCTAGTTCAAATTCTGTGAAAATTATTTGTTTTGAAAACAGTGTACTTTATATCATTATGTGACAAGCAATTGTTCATTTTAACTTCGAAATGTGTTTTAACGGACGAAATTTTAGTGTATAAATGAGGAATTTTCTGTTTTCTTTGACTTTGAAAAATGATTCCTGGTCACGTAATAATCGAAGATTTTAAGACAGAAATACTATCATCATAGTTTAAGAATTACTGGCATTTACACGGCATGCGTAGCAAATTTTGCTATGTTTTTACTTAATTTTTCCAAACAAAATCTAAAATTCACATATTTTTAATAACAACAACAAAAAACATCTTTGTGATAGAATTTACTAAATAAAAATTAATAACTCTTCATTAGAAATAGTTTGTAATTTCCTAAATAAGGGTTATGCCGAATATATAGGAATGTATAAAACTATGGGAAAGAAGGATGATATAATACTGGAACTGTGCTATTACAAATATGTGATCAATATTTTTTGTCACCCTAATTGCATCATTTTATAATAATATATGGACTATCAGTTTTTTTGTTATTATTTCATCAAAAGTAAGTGTGTACACAGGGCTTTTCCTGCCTATCCCACGGGTCCGATAGTGGGACCCGTTCCCCTTGCCAAATATGGATATTTTTTCCCCAATTCTGAAAAAAAATCCCCTCAAAAAAAAAAAAAAAAAAAAAAAATTTTTTTTTTTTTTTTTAGAAAGAAGTGTCTTTTGACTTATGATTATTAGACTCTTTATCTCAATTTTAATTTTTAAACAACCTACAAAATATATAACCATAACTTTTATGATTTTTATCCAAAATGGCTGGAAAACCCCCTGCCCAAATAATGCTTTTGTCGATGAAAATTCTTCCCCATTTGGAAGATTTCGCGACTCTAAAAATCCCCATTTTGCTAGGTACCTTTTCCCCAAATAGACAGGAAAAGCCCTGGTACATCATTTATGGTAATTATGTAATAAATTGATTAATTTCATCATGTATGTGTGTTGGAACAATTTGTACAGTTAGTATGCTAAAAAAATAAACGTTTCAGAATCGGTTCCACACCGGTGACTTGATAATTATTGAACAAACATTTAAGTCATGTTGTAAATTCATTTACAGCGTTATACATATTCATGTTTTCCCTAATATAGTATTCATTATTGTAATTATTTTTTGTTTAACGAACTTGAAACAAATAGTCCATATGAAACTATTTGCCTACCAATTATTTTTAGAGCTTATTTGAAGCAGAACTTTGGCCCCATTCCGTGCTCGAAAGATTTTTTTTTTCCACAATAATTACTATTAACTTCTACTTCTCAAGTAAAGTTTTATTTGGGAAAACATTTGATTAAATTTGCACAAAAATGTACATAATTAAAGGCATGTTTGTATTATGTTCCCATCTATTTTCATCAAACCAATTTCCAGCTTAGTATAATTTAATTTTTGTAGCAAAGTATTTGATAAATGTTTTATATAAAGTAAAATAATATATACTTGTAATCATGCTTATCAGCAGAAAATATAATTCCAATTTTGTCTTAAAATTCTGCATATGAAGGGCCCTGCCACCTTTCCCCAAAGGTGAAAAAAACATGCCTTCTAGTGTATTTAACACTTCAAGCTCTTAATAGAGTTAAGTACAGTGAAACAATTTGAGAGGTCATATATAATTTATTCAATTGGTCAATTTTGTCATGTATCAACAAATACTTCACAAAGTGATTCCAATCACTATTACTCACCTATTTGTATAAAGAAAAAATTGAAATTAGCATGGGTCTTCAAAAAATACAATTTTCAATAATCCTTACATGGCTTTTTTATTTTATAGCTGCAGCCATTAATAGCTACATCCTCCATGAACAAATCTTTTAATGTGTGCAGTATTCCCTCAAGAAATGAAACATACACCAATAAATGCCATTCCGCTATCAGATGTAATGCCTGAAAGTGATATGAGGCTAGTTTTCCATATTTTGAGGCAATGGCCCTTTCCTCTGAGGCTTGCATACTCAACTTGCCTTTAGTAAACTGATGGTAACCCGTTACCAAAATGGTACACCAATGTCAGATTTATGCAGTGTATAAGCACATTTATTGGTCTTTAAGTTATCGAATCTTATGGACAGTAATTTGAGCAATGCCGTTCGTTCTTGCATACACTTTCTTGTCCATTTCAGACAAGTTGCACACTCTAAGTAACCATGGCAACACCCAAAACACAACAACCGACAGCCCAACGCGTTCAACCAATAACGGGTCAACCTGGGTCCATGTTGGTGTGCCCAGTTCAAGGGCACAGGGACTGGAACAGCGGCGTGCTCGGCTGTTGTGATGATGTCAAGTTATGTAAGTATATTGTTATAATAATGGGCCCATATTCACCAAACAATTCTTAGACTGAAGTCTAAGAATAAAAAATATTTTTTAAATTGTAATATTCAAGAATTGCATGAATTTTGATTCAAACTCTGCAAAAACTTCCTCTATCTACATCATTCTTCATGTAAAATATTCTGTTAAGGATATTATCACCAGTGCTAGCATGTATATATTGAAGTGCTAGACGGATTTTTCTCGGTTTTTAGTCTATTTACAATAAAAACGTGCAACTCCAGGAAGTGTTTATGTTGAAAGTATTTAAATAGGTCCTCATTTATTCTATCATCTGTTAATAACCGTAAATTTATAGTTAACATTAAATCCGATGTTTCGTGAAATTCTGAACAATTTTGTAGTGTATGTGTTTACTTGAAATGTACCTTATTGTGGTGCACAATACGTTGGGCAGACTGGAAGATCACTTAAAACACGTTTTAGAGAGCATTTCTATAAAATTAAAAATAATAATAAATTTTACAACTTTATTTACCAACACTTTAATAAAACTGGTCATAGCGTAACAAATATTTCTATTCAACCTGTTGAACAACTACTTTCGATAATGGTACTTCAAATCAGTACCAATTTAAAGCAATGTGCGTATCGGAATTTGAATGGATCAAACGTTTACAAACAGCTTACCCACTTGAATTAAATGATAATATATTAAAAGTCGGTAATATTTCTGAAAATAAATGTATAAATGCCTTTTCTCTTTTCAGTAAACTTTTAAGAAATAAACGTTCACATGGCAAAAGGAAAAATGGTAACTTAAGACGTAAATTTAAAAGGCTGCTTTCTTTAAACGACTGTTATACGTTATTACAAAATGGGGGTAAACATAAATTACTAAGTGCACTTTGCTCTCTTTCTGTTTCTTCTTTGACGCATATCGATAAGGAATGTAAATTTATTTTACTTCAATCTGACCCACTGTATGAATGTGCTTGTATTATTGAATCTTACACTGACTATTATCTTAAACCTTTCATTGAAAGTGCACATAACAAAACAAGAAATCGTATTAAAATTGAGTTTTGTAACAAAGGTCTTGATTTAATTGACCTTCCTAAAATATTCAATGATAAAAATGTGCGTCGGTTGATACCCCCTTATTTCCGCAATACTGAATCACCACTTATTTGCTATAAATATAGTAAACCTGTTAGAAGTATCGTGTTTAATTATAATGCTATTACCACAGATAATAATGTAATAGAAAATTGTCCTTCATCATGTGATTGTTCTAGTTCAAAATATATATATAGTCCAGTAGGTCATGTTATTACTGGCGATCTTAATTTTATTCAAAATAAAAACCTAAAAAAATTACTGCGCAGAGGCCCAAAGTATAGACTTCCTATTCCAATCGATTTTGATAACTGCGTTGAGGAAATTGAAACATCTTTACAGGAATATTGTACAAAATGGTGTAAGAAAGAAAATGCAGAAATTACTGCACTCAATGAATGGAAAATCAAGGTATTATTTATGGCCATGAATAAGATATCTTTTTATAATAAAAATCCTTAAGCCTTACCACATTTACCTAAATTTAATAAACAAAGGTCTTTGTAAATCTCTGAAGGACTTACAATCTAAATTCGTTATAGTTCCTGCAGATAAGGCGGCTAATAATGCTATAATAATATGACGAGTGTTTTATGTTCAAACAATTTCACAAGAACTTTCACAAACTACATCATATTGTGAATACAATAAGCAGCCTAATGAAATTATTTCCGACCATGTCGCCAAGTGCATAAATCTAAATGTTAACGTAAATATTGCTAACAAGAAATTGCCATCACTTTACTGGATACTTAAATTACATGAAACGCCATATAAAAGTCGTTTTATCGCTAATTCAACGTCTTGTACCACCAAGCAATTATCAGTGTACCTAACATCCACCTTGAGTGCTATAAGATATCATATAGCCAAATATTGTAATACAGTTAATGAAAATAGTAATATAAACTATTTTTGGTCAATAAAAAACTCCTTAGAAGTTATTGATAAAATTAAAATAAGAGAATATAAGGTGTCACAAGTAAGTACTTATGATTTTTCTACACTATATACAAAATGTACAACGCTTCCTCACATTTAAAAAAAAATCCAAACTCATTTCACTGATTGAAAAAAACATTTGCAAGGGAGAAGTGTTCTTATATTGCTTTAAACTCTAAAATATCTTTTTTTACTAATCAGATATTGGATAAATACATCATCTGGACTTGTCTTGACTTTTGTGAAGCACTTACTTTTCTTCTGGATAACTTGTTTGTTGAATTTAATGGTCAAATATTTAAACAAATTATCGGTGTTCCAATGGGTACTTATTGTGCGCCGCTTTTTGCTGATCTATTTTTATATTGTTATGAAAGGGATTTTATGTTAGAATTATCGAAAACTAAACAACTAGATTTGATTCAACGTTTTAACCTAACAAGTAGATACAATGATGACATACTGAACTTAGATAATCCATACTTTGAACAATATATTCACAATATCTATCAAAAAGAACTAGTCTTAAATAAATCCTGTCAATCAAATACAGATGCTGCATTTTTAGACTTACATCTAACTATTAATAATAATATGATAAAAACAAGTTTATAGGACAAACGGGACGACTTTAACTTTGAAATTGTGAATTTTCCTTTCCTAGATGGTAACATCCCTAAAGGTCCTTCCTATGGTATTTACATTTCGCAGTTGGTACGATTCGCTTGAGCATGTTCTTGTGTAAGATTTTAATGATCTTTATCATATATTAACGAAGAAATTGCTAAAACAAGGTTTTTTGTATCATAACCTTCGGTGTAAATTCGCTAAATTTCACTCTAAATATAGTGCTTTAATTTCAAAATATAATGTTTCTTTAAAATGGCATTTAACTAATGGAATTTCACAACCATCATTTTATGGAGATGTTTTGAAGCATGTTCGCAAATGTAAATATCTTAAAGCAAATGCTAGTAATACCCTTTTTAATTTAATTAGCTCCTTTTATCAAAGGGATATGATACTGATGTACTTAAAAACACATGCTTGTTAGTTTTCGATTCACTATATTTTTCTTCTCTTAAAATTTGGAATAATTAATGTTATGACAATTTTATATGTTTGCTTCTATAATGTTCGATAAGCATAGCTGGTTTTATTAGTATTTGCATTATACTGTACATCCGCTTTAATAATATTTAATTTAGTTGGTAATTCGATTATTTAGTACAGTCGCTTTAAAAATGCTTAATTTTGTTACTGGTGACGTCATCGTGTCTTCGCTATTAAATACGTCATCGCTCCGAACAACTTACACCGTTTTAGCTACATGATAGGTACATGTACTCGAGTTTATATTGGTTTAATACTACGCAGCCCCCATTTTTTGATCATTGTAATTTTCATTTCGATAAATTATGGATTCAGTCTATACGGTTATTCTTTTTAGGTATAACAATCATTTTCATTTGCATTTTAGTATATTAGTCACATCAACAATCAAGTATGTAATTTGGATCTTTAACACCCAATATTGCTTCTTCTTGTAGGTGCGCGATGATGATCTCAAATATTAACTATATGATGCTATATTCTTAAATCTTTTTGTAAAAAGAAGGGATGTAGTTGATGCGTGTTAGTAATTTCATTTCATCGTGCCTCAAAAAGTTATAACTCTGTTGCTCTGGTCTCCTTCCTACCATTGAGTAATGAAATAGTAATAAAATTGAATGCGTTTTCCCTTGTATTACTGTTTAATTTGAGTTGCAATGCTATGAGGTTAAATTTTATTTACACTTATATGTATCATGAATATTGCTGGGCCAAGTGTGAGGTTGAGCGCTCTTTAACCGGTTTAAACCCCCAATGCTTAGCATTGACCGTTCCAAGGCGGTGACCCCAGCTTTATTCTACTATGTGAATGATTATGTTGTTTCGTTTTGTGCCGTACTGTACCATTTTGGCAATCGGTTCCTTGCCATAAATGAAGGGCCACAAAGGTTTGTATGATAGAATTGCAATACTGCTGCAGCTTCTGGAGTTTCACTTCTTTTTATCGAGTCTAAGAATGGGCAGTGTCCATTCTAGGATTACAAAACGATTGGGGAATTTTGCTCATAATTCTAATATATTACAAAAATGTAGGCCTTTTTTCCTTCTTTGTCTTTGTAAAACATTCCCTTGTCCCATGCAAAATATGGGGGGATCTTCAATAAAAGAAGGTGAATCCACCCATCCCTTGTCCTAGAATAGACACTGAATGGGTTGGTGAATACGGGCAATGGCAAAGTTTGTTATCCATTAAAACACATCTGTGATTGAAATAGTACTGCACTTTCTACCATTGCAATGGTCAGCTGTGAGAAAAAGAAGAGTATTAATGTCCAATTGATCGTTGTAAGCTCAGGTGCAAATGAAAAGTACCCTGTGTTCTCTTTAGTCTACTACAATGTACCCGGGGCATAGAAAATACGCTTATAGGCATCCAGCCATATTCCTGGTACGTTTTAGTATAGTTATCATACCCGGGGTAATTTGTAGGATACTTAAGAGTACCAAAGGTACTTTAAACTAGAACCTGAGTCGGCAAAGACCAATTCAGGGTTTATTTATCTGATTTTGGGGAAAGGGACAGGCCCCGTGTTCACAAAACATTTTTTGCAATCGAAAATCGATTTTGCTTGTCATTGAAAATGGATTTTCATTGTAGTTGATAGGCAAAAATGAAAATCGATGTCAGTTAAAATCGATTTTTGATTGCAAAATCGTTTTGTGAACACGGGGCCTGGCCTTTTTTAGGGGGACAAATCGCACGAAACGCCTGATTTGGGGGAGGGGGGGAATAAGTTAGTCTTAAATAATCAATTTAACATATTTTACTGTTTAAAAACAAATTCAATGCAACAGATGATTTAATTATGCAATATTTTTCCAAACTGGATCAGTTAAACTTATATAATAAAAGGTTTCCAAAGAAAAAAAACTCATTTTTTGGGGAAAATTTCTGTTAGATGGGAAAAAAATATTTAGGGGAAAGGCAAGCAAGTTGGGGTTGCTTTACACACTTAATTCATTAATTCTTGAAAAGAACCTTAAAAAAAGACTTTTTATATAGCACTGAAATGTCATTTTTTCTTCTGCATAAAGAGCAAACAAGTTTAAAGTCCATTTAACACTTACTTCAAATATTCATCGAGAGTACATGAATATATTTGAAAAAAAATACTTCTCCCATTTAAAAATAAGAATATCATTAATATGGCAAAAAATGGCGCTTGGAACCTTTCCGCACTGAAAAATTACCTTTTTTAACTTATTGTTTAGAGCAAAAAGTTCTTAGTGACTTAAAGTGACCTTAATTACTATTTTTAAATATCTCTTAATTGCATATATTTTAAATTAAATACACTGCACATTTAACAAAATAAGTATGTTTTAATATGTTTCCCCAAAAGTGTTACTTACAACAGTTTGGCTCTACTCAGATAGCGCAAAATTATTGTTCTAAAATCATTAAACAATGTGATTATTATGTTCTTAGGGAAAATTGATCTTTATTTTGATTTTTAATTCTTAATTTATCGCAGTCGTTTGTTGCCTAAACATTTTGATTGCGCAAATTTAGTCATAATTTATTTGAATGTCTAAAACAAATGATTTTTTTTTTTAATTTACTTTAAAACCAACACAACAAGACACACTTTGATGTAATTTTTACAATTAATTTGAATGTTTGTTTCAAACAATTAATAAATGTGTGAAAAGAGGTTAATTCTTTCAACTTACTTGAACGACCCAACATTGTTGTGCCTTCCTTTATTCAAGGTTGAGTCTTCTATCATTTTTGCATCATTTGATCATATTGCAGGTGAAATTTATTTAAACCTTCACCAGTTTCCATTCTAGGATTCAAAGAAAATGGGAAAATTTTACTGATAATTCTAATCTTACAAAAATGTAGGACTTTTTTCCTTCTTTGTCTATGTAAAATATTCCTCACTCCAATGCACACTGTGGGGATCTTCAATGAAAGGGGGGGTGAATCCCTCCATCCCTTGTCCTAGAATGGACACTGATTCACAAAGGTTTGTCATTGAATTTTCTTCTTAAACTAGGAAAAAACTAGTGTATGGTAAAAATAAGGAAAAAAAAAGTTTAACCAACCTACCTACCCAATTTTTTTTACCATTACCCATGCCCATTATACTGTGGCATATGAGTCCAAGTAATTAACAACCTAATATATTAAACGCTTTAACAACTTAATATGTCTCTTGCATTCTGAACACACGCATACAACTCAAGCACACAACAACAACATCCACCATAATGAAAAAGAGAACTATTTTAGAATGATGCTTTATTATATTTGAAGATTCTAATTATCATAAGAGTAGTTTATCAGTATGCGATGACACAAGTGGTTTGTGGCTGTCTCACTTCTCATATAAAGATGCCACAACCAAAATATATAATGTTATGCTTGCATATTTATGCATTATTGACTTTGCAGAATAATTGTATATAGATAAATACCACTTTCGATTACACAACCAATTATGAAAGATATTACAGTATTTCATGGGGTTATTCATTATTATTTGAAAACAATTAAAAAAGTAACAAAGAGTAAGTTTGTCTAAAAACATGCACAATCAACAAGGGAAGGGTGCGTATTTGTCAAAACGGCACTTATGCATGCGCATTCATATTATCTCTGTGGCATGTTTTCAATACAGCATATTATCATATTATGTTTTACATGTATTTTTAGTTAAAACATTGTTTCTATAATTAATAAAAGTTTTACTGTAAAAATTAAATTAATTTATTAAAACTTTAAATAAATTTCCTATATATAATAATGTGATCAGATAAAAAAGAAACACACATGTTAGGGGTCAAAGGGGGCAGAGCGCGACTTTGATATTTTAGGCCCAGCTGGAGTAGCTGCAATATAATGATGGGGTATTTGGGCGTCATCCCTGGAATTAACCCATCAGATTGAACCAACATGTACACATCACACAGTTTTGTTAAGAGCTACCCTGTCAGCTATCATTAAGTCACACAAGATTTCGCGGTCTCATTAGGGGACAGCGTAGCTCCTGACCAGTCTTTGGAAATGCGCAGGATGGTCTTGAGCTATGCTGGTGGCATATGGCATAAGACCCTTTTTTGCATGATGCCGCTCAATTAACAAAGTATTGTTAAACTGTGTACAACACATGCATTCCTGGAGTTGCACTTGCTTATGGGGGATGCTGATTGCGCGTTGTATTAAAAAAAAGATGCATTCATCATGTTGTTTAAACTTCCAATATATTGTAAATTATAATATAGTTCTATTTTTGTCAATTTTGACTCTTGCATTCGAATAAAGTAACTGGTTACTAATTGTGCAATAGGTATTCATAGAGTCTGTACTAATGGATTCATTGTTGCTGTAAGTCTTTCCATATTAAATATATGAAACGAATCCACAAATCGTGCAGTTATTATGATTTCCTTTCCCTTAACTTATTATGTTTTTATTGAAGCATTATCCGGAGCATTAATCAATGTCACTTATAATTATATAGTTGTTTAAATTTAATAAGAGAATGGGGTAACAGCTCACATTTTTATTCCAGGACAATGAAACATAATTGTTATTTAACTACCTTAATCAAAAGTATTTTCTCATTTGTTTTCAGGCTTTTGCACCTTGTTTTGCTACCCAGCTATGATGTGCCAAATATCGAAGCAACTCGGGGACTGTGCGTTGATGCCTTTTTTTGTACCCGGAAGTGAGATAGTCATGCGAGCTCGTGTACGCACTTTGGGTGGTATTAAGGTATGTATATGACAATAAACGGAGTCCAGCGAGGCATGCTCAAGAAACATTGTTAAGTCTTACAACTTCTAAAACCTAACATATTTCATTGTAAAGTGGCACATTGTGTTTTCCTTAATTATGGACAAGTATTTTAGAAGGTATTTTAACCATTGTCATGCAATCCTAAAAATGATTGCACTGTCAAAAAGTTGCATACTTGTTTTGAAGATGATCCAAATTTCATCTTAATATATCAAGAAATACACTGAGACAAACAGATATCATAATGCACTCAACGAATAAATTAGCCCTCAGTATATTTATTTCTATATAAACCGTGTTATTAACATGCGCACAAAAACGAATGTTCATATTGACAATATCTGGGCCAAATTCAAATCTTGGTCATGTTCATTTAAAAACTATGTCACCAGGTAAAATCTTAGAAAAATCTTGTAACCACTGTAGTCATACATTTTTGCTTATGTAACACATGAGACAACTCTTATTACTTTTGAATATAGGATTGACACAGTTAATCCCCTTTGACTGCAATTTTAATCTTTGATAGTTCAGTTTACTTGTATCATTCGTGAGTTATTGTTATTTGAGATTTGCTTTTGTTCATGCGACTTGCGGAACAGACGGCATACAACAGTCACACTGTATATCTATCTGTCTTCACATCTGTTTCAGCCATAACTTGAATATATATTATAGATCTGAGTCGTGCTCTGAGAAAAGGGGGGTAAATGCATCTGCATAAAGTGTAGTAATAATGAATCTTCAGCAAAACCCGAGCAGTTGGGGTTAAATTGACCTACTTTGGTTCGAAATTAAAATATTTTCCCCTGAAAGGTCACAGGGGCAGGTCAGCACATAAGGTAGTCGTGAAGACTCAGCGGTGACCTGTAAATAAACTCTGACATTCACATACAATAACAACCATGAGGAGACAGCATTTGATGAGTAATAACTGTCTCTCTAACTCAAAGGTAAAAGTCATACTTAAGTTAGAGGTCAAAAGTCGAATTTGGCCATTACAGAACTTGAAACTTCCTGTCTAAGCCATAACTTTGCCATAAATTATTGGATGAATTGATACGACCCAATGGCTTATTTCGATATTCTGATTCTAATATGCCTATGTTTTGTCCAAGAATCCTCAAATAGTCATGTTTGGTGAAACTTGTCCATCACTGGTCACTTTATTTACTTTTAATTTTCAATAATAGTTAGTTAAATGAAAAAAAAAAGAATCACACAACATTAGTATTGTTACAATCTGGTGTTTGAAGCGGAAGTAAAATAGTTTGATATTATACTGAAAACATATCCTCTAACACAGTGAATAACTATAACCACCATTACTGTTAATATAAAACAAAACTTTCGAAGAAAAAAAAAACATAATAAAAACTGTTAAAGACGAAGTATTACTTTTGTTTGATTATTGACTATAAGTAGTTTTTATTTAATGCTTTCCGGTGGTTTATAGAGAAATATCAGTGAATTAAAACTGATAATTTCACTGTTTCGAACAAGGAAAACTATCAGTGAAAATTATCGATAATTTTCACTGTTTACTGTGAAATGACGTCATTATTTTGACGAAATGACGTCACTATCCCAACGACATTCTTTAGTTAAACTCTTTAACAATGTATATAAACTGTGAAAAAAGCATGAAATAAAAAGAAAATGTGTTGGATTCGGTGGAATATCGATTTTAATTCACTGGTGATCAAAGAAAATATATATTTTCACTCATGGCTGCGCCACTCGTGAAAATATTAATTTCTATGATATTAATTTCTATGATCACTCGTGAATTAAAATCAATAATCCACCGAATCCAACAAATATCCTCTATTTTATCGACCTGATTTTTAATAAATTATCATTATTATTTATTATTATTAATACTTTTTCAGGGTACGGTATGCAACGATTGCCTAGCGTCCACGTTCTGCCCAGTTTGCACTGTATGCCAAATGAAGAGGGAAATGGATGCCATGGGCATATAGACGGGATTCACAAGACAATTTCGATGAAATAACACTAACAATCTTTCAAACATTAAACATCAATTAGTGGAAAATAACATATCAACATAATAACATATCAGCAGTCTCCGCCAAACATGGTCGGACCGACGGACATGTCCTGTAAAATTTTGTAAGGTCCGGCCTGTCGGTCTAATTTACAGGACCGATTGTCCGGTAAAAAAAAAAGAACGAAATTGTTGATTATTTATGTTTTTACGGCTCTGAAAGTTTTCCGCGGTATAAAAATAGCGATCGCGTCTATCCGTTCCAACGCTCTACTCTACGGAATTTTGCGATGCACCTGATTGGTCCATTTTTTTGCATCGTTACCATATGACGAATGCTCGTCAGGACGGTCTAAATCCATGACGGCCTAGTCGCTGATTAAGATAATTATAAATCTGATTATTAAATGATACAAATATCAATTTGTATGGACGTAATCGAGATAGTTATTAATAATTGTGATCATCTTCATTCGCAATGTCATGATCTTGACTGTCAAAGTCCCTGTGTGAAAAAGGCTGGTGATCAATTATCTAGGCCGTCGTCGGTTTAGGCCGTATTGACCAGATTCCTCTCTGACATGCGCACTGAGACTTAGCAACAAGAATCAACAAACGCTACCGCCGAGTTTGAAAACTGTTTGAAAAATGTTTCTACGATATTACGAAGGAGCGACTCCCGGTGGAAAACGACCGGCACCACCTGATTCTTTGGAAAAACAGAAAGAGAAGTGGAAAAAATATGAAGAAAAAAGGCCCGAACGAAAATTTTGCGAAAGTTGGAAGTTGGGCAGGGATTGGCTGACGTATGACATTGAAGCTAAGGCGATGAAGTGCACTTTGTGCCTAGAATTCTACAAGACTGGCGATTCTCTTAAAAATGACAACGCTACTCATAAGTTTCGTGGTCAGAACACATTTCTGGATGGCTCTAAGAACATTCGAATTTCTGCTGTGACTGAACACGAAAGTTCAAAATCACACAGGAGAGCCAGTGATGTGTTAAAGGCAGCCAATTCAAGCACTGAAGAGGTCACCAAAAGCCAAGCCGGCCAAGCACTTATTTCACTGAAAAGTGCAGAGCGCCACAGGTTGGCTTATTTATTCAGAAATGCCCACTATGTTGCCAAATGCAATAAGTCACTAAGTGACTATTGCATGCTCTCTGAACTTGACAAGGCGAAGGGCCTTGACATTGGTAGTACATACTTAAGTGAAAAAGCGGCACTGAAATTCATCATTTCAATAGCTGATTTTGAATCGAATAAACACACTGAAAAAGTAAGAGCAGCCCCCTTCCATTCCCTAATTATGGATGGTTCCACCGACCTCTCTGGTGACGAGCAGGAATCGCTCTACATACGGTTTTCAAAACATGGAAAAGTCAGTGAACAATTTGTGGCCATCGGTTCACCAGCCTCAACATGCTCCGCTGACCTCTTTCAGCACGTCAAAAATGTGTATGACGAATGTGGCTTAAACACAGGTACATTTTAGTTTAAGTGGCTTTAATAGAAAATGTATTTAATATATTATGATTGAATTCTTAAAAGCATTACAAATGCAATATGTATACTCAATAAAATATGTATTCACAAAATGTTTGTACAGTGCAAATCTAACGTCATTTATGCCTTCAAAATTGTAAAGAAATTCTAATTGTTTTGGTGAAAATGTTTACAAAATTCTCTGCTTTAAACAAGTTTTTTTTCTTGAAACTTTGCTTGCTTTTCTGTGTTTAAATCAAATGTTTCTTTTTTAACCAGGTTCGATGGTTGGAATGTGCTCAGATGGGGCTGCCAACATGACTGGCATCAAATCTGGATTGGCTGCACTTCTTCGAAGAGAAGTTGGGGAGGAGTTTTTGAATGTCCATTGTCTGGCACACAGACTTGAACTTGCAGTTCGAGATGTATTCAAGACAGTTAACCTCTACGACAAATTGATGACTCTTTTAATTGGTCTGAACTTTTTTTATATGAAACATAATAACAAAAATAAAAAAGGCTTGATCACAACAATGGCAGCTCTCAATGTCAAAGGCCTTCTACCACCGAAGGTCACAGGCACACGCTGGCTCTCACACATTTATGATGCACTGACCAGTCTAATGAGGACTCATGAGGCATATGCGGCCCATCTGTCAACGCTGTCGCATACTAACCCAAAGGCTGGTGGCTTTGGAAAGCTGATACTTGACAAGAACTTGATGGCTTTTGCCATTTTTATGCAGGTACATTGTGTGTTCATTTGGAATATGTTTCAGTAAGGCATATAACTATGTTGACTTTTATTTGTAACAGTGTGAAATATCTTTAACTTTATAGTTTTTGCATCTTTTCCTCCTATATTTTGTTTTAACTATTTAAACAATAAATTGATATTTTATTGTGAACAACTTTGATTCAGGAACTTCTAAAGCCGTTGATGCAGCTGTCAAAGAAGCTTCAGAGCAAAAACATAACTTTGGCAGACAGCATGATCTGGGTTGAAACAACAGCAGATCTCATTGATGAAGTAGATGAAAGGTATATTTTTATGTTAAATGTATGTACATGCTAGTAATACAATTATGATGAGAGTAATGGTTAATTATTTGTATATATCAACACTAGCAACTTAAGTAAATTTATCACACATAAATTCTTCATACTGTTATATGTAATCTTAAATATTTAGTTTTTAGATTTTACAACACCTGGCCAGACTTTAAATAAATCAATAATCGTGATACTGAGTAATTGTTATTATTTGAATGCAAAAGAAGGCTTAATTGCAACTAATAGCAACGTTTATACAGAAAATGTGAAACACTGATAACTCTGCTGGCCACTGGAAAGCTAGGCAATACAGAACTTAAAGGATGCACACCCAGTCTGTCATATGCAGATGGCATAAAAACACGTGTGGCTGATGCTATGCGCTGTCGCTTTGACCTTAGCAACAACATCAAATCTGTTGTTAATGCCACTCAGGCATTTAGTCTAAGCAAATGGCCTGTCGCAGATGAAGACACAATGAGAGGTTTTTAAAATTGTTCATTGGGAGTTGTGTTGCAAGTTCCATTTGCCTTCTGATTAATTGATTTTGCCGTTCGAGTTCTGTTAGTAGTTCCATTTGCCCGCTGAATAGCTTGTTTGCTGTTGTGTTAGAAGTTACATTTGTTTCCTGAAAAATATATATTGCCATTGTTTCTGACCGAATGTTTAATAGGGTTTATTTTAATATATTGTTTATCCTGAGGCTGAATGTTTAAATGTTAGAAATTCAAACGTTGTGCTTAAAATTAGACATTTATGAAACCTTATTAAAATAAAGTTACTAAGTTAATTAACATGTACAAAGTAATGTAACTCATGGCCACTGGAGAGGTATACTTTGCATGCCAGTACATGTTTATAGTAACGAGGATAACATTATAATACTTATTGTAATGCTGTGTGTTTGTATGACACTAACATTTAGCCTATAGAATAATATATCAAGAAGAATATTTATTTTTATAAGTTAAGTATTAAATGCTATTTGCAGACTTTGGTGATGACAGTGTGCAGGCTATTGTAGCTGCCTTTCCTGAAACCCTTGGCAGAGAGGGCTTTGATGCTGATTTAGTGATGACAGAGTGGAAGACTCTCAAGAAGCTGCTTGTTAAAAAGTATTGTTTTACACATTCAATTACTTAAAATGTACAGAATGTCCATATGTTACTAACTTAGAACATAACACTGCAATGCATCATATTTCATTTACAATATAATGTACTAAAATTTACCTATACTGATTTGCCCTGTATTGTCATTTAAATTAAAGTGACCACTCAACTCAAATATTATGACTATGTAAAATTAATCATTAATGTAACACACTATGTATATACTCATTGAGTCATGTCACACAAGATCATGAAGAAATAAAAACATTCTTGTACTACTGAGTATAAGTGGAGTTCCCAAATATCAATAAGGTATATGTAATGATTTTAATCAACAACTATTGTACAGGCATGGTGTAAAGCTCACTGACTGTGACATAACATGGGATATGGTGTTTGAAGAGGACTTCCCTAATATCAACCTCATCATTGACCTGGTGCAAAGCCTCCCTCCTACAAGCGTGTCCTGTGAGACCAGTTTCTCTCAAATGAAGCTGATAAAAACAGCACGCAGATTGAACATGAAGGACACAACATTAAACAGCCTCATGCAGACCAAGTTGTTGTCATCAGATGTTGCTGGCTTTGATCCTAACCCAGTTATTGATTATTGGCTGGTAAACAAATTTGCTGAAAATTCATTGTTAATTTTAATATAAACTGTAAAGCATTTACTTTATTGATAATGCTAATTCATATAAAAATAATATTTACGCATAATTTTGAATTGTTCTCCAGTGTGCAGCAGAGAGACCACATGGACATAGGCGGGTCAATTATGCCCGCAAGAATGTACAGGAAGGTGTCAGTGTTGTTGCGAGTACTAGCCATGTCGATTTGGAAGAAGATGAAGATGAAAGCTCGCCAAGTGAAACTGACATTTTGAATGCAGTTTATTGTGGCGTGCAAGACGATGACTCAGACTGTGTTGTGGATTTTCAAAATGAAAATGAAAATGAAATGCTCCTTAAATCTTTTTGTACATAGTGAAATTATAATGATAAATGTGTTCAATAGTTTTCAGAACATGTTGCATTAAACTAAACAAGTACCATGTATGGCCGCTTTTCGTGTTATTTTATTAATATATTTATGTAGTTGGTAGGTCCTGTAAAAAAAGAGGAGGTCCTGTATTTTTTCCCAGTTTACAGGACCTACTGTCCTGTAAAAATTTGACTAGTTTGGCGGAGACTGATATCATATGTACGTTTTGAAGTTGTAATATTGTACAGTGTAAACTTCGATCAAAAAAATAAATGAAACCGGTTTACTGTCTCTAACGAAGTTGAAAAATTTATGACTGTTTTCGTGTATGGAATAAAGAAATGTTCAATTTACTGTTGTGTATCGACCAATAAACAATCAAGTTGGGGTTCTCACGCAAATAAATTAAACCACGTAGTAGCTCCACAAGGATAAGTACGACATACCGTAAGGGCCATCGTGGTTACACATTAAAATCCAGAGGGCGACAATGCGATAGTGCGACAGTACGATGGCGACAATGCGACAGCACGATTGCGACAATGTGCTACAAAACGATGGCAGCAGTGCGATAGTACGATGGCGACAGTGAGATAATACGATGACGACAGTGCGAACAATACTTTGGCGATTGTACGATGGCGACAATGCGATAGTGCGATAATACGATGACGACAGTGCGACAATACGATGGCGATAGTACGATGGCGACAATACGATGATGGCAGTACGATATGACTATCGCATAGTCGCCATCGTACTATCGCATTGTCGCAATCGTACTATTGCGTTGTCTCCATCATACTATCGCATTTTCGCCATCGTACTATCGCGTTGTCGCATTGTCGCCATCGTACTATCGCATAGTCGTCTCCATCGCACTATCGCATTGTTGACCTCTGGATTTTAAATTAGTATCCACGATGGCCCTAACTGTATTCCGTAGATAAGAAAGTCATATTGTCGGCCAATAAAAAAACGATATTATGAAAAGATTATTTACATTTAAGCATGATCTGAGACGAAAAAAATAGTCGTGTTTCTTAATTTGCTGTACAATTGAATATTGTAATTGATAAGAAATAGCGGGTAAATCTAAAACAAACATTTGCATTACTTTACCTTATAAGTGTTTGCCATAAACATTTCTCGCTTTAAAATCAAAACAACAGACTTGCAGGCAATTACATGATGCAGTCTAGATGCAGATATGTATTTTTTATAGATGCGCTGACAAGTTAAAACAGGCGATTTTTTTCACATTTTACGTAACTATTAGCAATATATAACGATGCACTGAAAGGTCTATACTGGGGGACATATTGTTTTTGCCCTGTCTGTTGGTTTGTTGCTTTGTTGGTTTGCACAATCTTTAACATTTGCCATAACTTCTGCAATATTGAAGATAGCAACACGATATTTGGCATGCATGTGTATCTCATGGAGCTGCACATATTGAGCGGTGAAAAGTCAAGGTCGTCCTTCAAGATCAAAGGTCAAATATATGCGTCAAAATCGCTCAAAAGGGGACATAGTGTTTCACAAAAACATCACTTGTTTAAGTATACAAACAACCCCACATTTAATCATAAAACTAACGCACTTGCAAGAAGATAATTAACCAATAAGAAAACAATACAACGAAAATGACACTTATTTAACACTTACATAAATTCATTGAAGAAAAATGTGTACATATTTTCATAATACGTATATAATTCACAATTCATGAAATGTATGTGTGTATCATTAACAAGTTAAACCAGTTTTTGAAATATTAAAAAGTATTTGACTGGTTCAAATGTATCTTTTGATTTTGTCCTGATTTTAGCAACAAGGAGGTATAGTAATTAACAAGCTATATATGAACAACGAAATGATAAAATCTTCTTAAGTTTTGCAAAAGACATGAATGCACTTCAAGAAAAATTATATAAATTGTAAGGGTCTCGACATTCAGTAGGATGGCTTGAAAGCCTTAAACAATTTACAATGTACAATGTAGAGACGATCACTATTTAAACTTTCATACCGTGCTGTTTTATTACCGATGTCTGCCACGTGTAATGTTAATCAATATAAGTATGCACTTACAAAATAAACAATTATAAAATACATAGAAACGGAATCTTACGACAAGCCAAAATAAATGCATCCTTCAAGTTAGTAAAATTTGAGGAATTATGTATCGCAGATATAAAAAATATATATTGTAAGAAGATACCTGCGGGAAGGAATGTATAAATTGACATAGCATACTTGTTATTGAGTTGAAAAGTTAAAAAAAAAATGATTTATCGTCGTTGATCGGTAATTTGAGAATAATAATACCCAAATAATGAAACAGTATACACTCAACTACTGTTGTTAGTTGGAATTACCTAAAATGAGACAAAGGCAATCATAGTAGGCTGTTTCAACTGTTGACAACTTAAATAACTTAAATGAAATAATAATGTTATTAAACTGATACAAGATGGTAAAATATGATCTGGCATAAGTTCATAAGGAAGTTATTTACAAGACATTTTACATTCCGTTTAATTATTTGTAGTGATGGAAAAAATATTGGTAATATCTATAATTGCCTCTTGGTAAACATTGTTTGATGCAGATCATTTGTCTTTTATTGGAAGAGAAAAAAAAAACAGCCTAAAGATCGTCTGCCCAGTATGAATAATTGTGCGCAGTTAATGCTATTTATATAATAATGGGTTTTCCTATTAACATTTGCAAAACGAAATCGAAAGTACACTATATAAACTTGTTCATTTTGGGTTGATTAGATGATCTTAAATACTGAATTCACATGTTAAAGTGACCATTTTAGTGAAATGTTATGTATAAAAAGGGACTATGTGCCTTAAACTTTAATCGTTATCACACATATGGTCATTTGGTGACTTATAGTAGAGACAAAAATGACCTCACTGAAGTTAGATGAAGTAATGGAGAATATTGGTGTAAACGAAAATGTTATACGTTTTAGAAGGGGTTTTCACCTATTGCTAGAAACTATTATATCAATTCTGAACAAGCATTTACTAGTCAATGTACGAATATGTGGAAGTCAGATTGAGGGAACTACAACAAAAGGTATGGCGTCAGACGTTGATGCACTTTTCTATACAAACCATATGATTGCCTGTTTACAATTAGACCACTCCTTAAAAGGTCGCACAGTGTTTCTCGTCATAAAGACTGCAATATCGTTGCCACAATGCTGCAGTTTACAGCTTGTAAAGGTGGATGCTGATGGCAAATTGGTTCCATTAACCGTTGAAAACATAGATGACTGTAGCAAGGCAGATATTGATGATCAAAGCGTATTGGACCACCAAGGGCGTGTCTTGTGGTCTAGTAGTTGTGTATGGACAACAATCATGCAGGAGGCCTATAAAAAATGGACGCCTGAAGTATATCAACATGGTCCGGCCTTGACAATTCTTGGTCATTTGGACTCAGTTTTTGCCATATATTGTCCATCGATGCCCGAAGACTGTCGAGTTTTGTTTACTAAAATAAACCAGCCTGGTCATTGGCCCAAACTTGAAACAAAAATAAAGGCAAATAAGTGTGGAGTGTACCTTGTGGCACCCGGAAACCTCAGTCATACATTTACTTATGATCCGGTCAGATCAGCGGTGATAATGAATGTGCGTTATGGAAATGATTACTTAAGTAGCCAGTGGCGAATTTCAACCAACATGACTGAACGGTTGCTTATGTTTGAACTTAACATGGTACAAATGAAGACTTACATTCTTACAAAAATTATCAGGAAAGAGCTACTCCGCCCTATAGTTGGAGACCGTTTGAGCACATTTCATGTGAAAACCGCGCTTTTTTTCACTGTCGAACCATTTCCCGAAAACATATGGACTACAGATCATCTCGTCCAATGTGTCCGTTACTGTCTTATCACACTTCGACGATTCCTGAAACGTCGAATGTGTCCACATTATACAGTTTCCAGTGTAAATTTGTTCCATGACAAGCTTCAACTCTTTGAATACCCAAAGATTATTGACGCGCTGTCCGTCATCATTAACTCTCAAGTGAAATGCATCGAAACTTTGCGCATGGACAATATCGGAGAAAGATTACTCTCAGTGAGAGCAACCTCGACGTCCCCGAGAATATTAAAATCCATCAATTCATATATAAATAAAACTGTTTCGCTGTTTATGGATGACTTGGTGAGCAAATCGATCAATTTTCTGTATACGAATGGGATCTTCGAAGCTACGGACAATACACAAAGCCTGCAAAGGCTCGAAAACTACCCGCTTATCATTAAAACTTGGTTACAACACGTACATACATATTTAAAAGAACTGTGTTTTGTTTTAAAATATATCTACAACACTGTATCCTCCATGAGAGCCTCCGAGAGCGTTGCAATGAAGAGACCGACAAACGAAGACATCGTCGAAATGTTCGAATTCGCTCTTAGCCCTATGGACATACCCCCGAATTACCGGTACTTGAAGTTCGTCTCAATGCTCGTTCAATGTACGCAACAGTACACGCGAGCATAAGCTCTTGGATATTACCCAGGTCTGTATGAACCGACCTGATGGATTGACACAAGCAGAAGCAATGCATACCACTGGAGTGTGATCAACGAAAGACGAGGCATGTTTTACAACTGCTAATTGACGTAGAATCGACAACACAATGAATAAGTTGCTTGTCAGGTCATCTTGCGTTTGAAATGTCCAGACATGACACAGAAGAGGAATGCCAGGCAAGAGAACGAAACAAACATTTCGAAAATTATATTTATTGGATAAATAATGTTGTGGTTGGCGCGTAACCTTCAATATATGTCATCAAAATATGTTGATGAGTGACCGATAGCTTTCACCAAGCTGATACTATATTGAATAACGAAGCGTAATGTTGTTTGCAACCAGGGACATGTGTAAACCGCACGAATAATGATTGGGCATGATTGGGAGTTGAAAAAAACACATTACGAAAGCGTGGATTTTCTACAGGGAATCTGTGAAATTAGTTCCATGGAATAATGCCGAATATTGGCGTTGTTTCCGTTTGCTTGGATACTTTATGTATTATAAATAAATAGCATTTGTGTGCAAAGCCTCGTGCTTAGATATGTTGCTATAGTATGAGCATAACATTTCATCACTGATAGCAGATTGATTCTAATTAAACATGACTGATTTGTATATATTATTTTTTCATAAAATATTGTTGATTTAAAAAGTGTCGTTTTATTGATCATCATGAACCTGTTTAAGAGACAGGGGTAAAATGGTTTATGTGATTTTTCTGACGGGATACCTTAGGTTCGATAATCGCACGTGATTTCGCGTTGTCTTGTTTCCTGTGCAGAAGCGTGTTACATTATAACAGCACATATTGTATTTCTTCCAAGATTCCCGCACATAGGATTGTTAATTGAGAGTAAAAATATTTGCCGGTTACGCTGTCTCAGTTTTAAAAATGTGACTATTTACGAAGGATGAGATAATAATAAACATACACTGGTCATCATTATCAACAAAGGGCGAGATATATTCACGTAATATTTAGTAATATAACGTTTTAAATAAAATCTTTACATATTAATGTGTACATGTATTGTTATTTCTAGTATTCTATATAAACAAATATGCGATGTTATTATACCGATTATCCAATCAAAATGCATCGTTCGCACAAAGTTGTACAGGCAAGCAGTTACCGTCAGGTTAAGTCGACGCTAGTAAGATCACGCTATTTCTCAGCCATTATTGTCTTCAGTGTTTGTAAAGAACATCAGAAAATGTCATACATGTATACATGCTATTGTGAAACGAATCAATAAAATCGCATAATGATTTCAAAATGTACATATATATTAATAAAGACAGTATATACAAATGTACTTAAGGTCAAGCATTTAACACGATCATTACTTCGCAACATTTCTGTGTTTACTTTTCATTATCAATACTAGAAACCATAACAAATAGGAAATGTACATTTGGATGTAAGTTATTGTATACATGTAGTAACATACGTAACTGCAAGCAATACAAGATGACATCATATTTATCTGCATGTTTTCATAACCAATTCCCATGCTCATTTTAAAAGGTATTTTAGTCTATAACTTGTTTAATTGTATTGCTGAAAATATTAATCCGATCATGACAGACAGACAGACATTTTATTTAAGTCTTGTACATAGCACATCGTCTTAACACATACATTTGCAAAGAATTTGTCAACATGATAAGACATTCATATTTCCGTATTGTGTAAAGATTATTTTTTTTTTAATAAATCAACAGTTAGGAAAAATGTGTTAAGTTACATAAATGACCATACTATTTCTGTAGTGGAGATGAGCAAATATTGAATATGTATTTGAATTTGCTAAACATATGCAATCATGATGTATTACTAAAATAGACTCTGTTGTTAATTATATACATATACATAGATTCGGTCAGTTCCGTAAGCATATCTTCGGAATCCCGACGATTACTGTTGATCAGATATGGTTACAGGTTTCAGGTTTAAATATTCATTGTGTGTCAATCAGATATACCGGAGCAGTGATTAAAACGTTTAATGTTTCACTTTTATGGGATTGTAGTTCAAACATTCATTCATGGAACAATTAAGTGAACATAAAAATGAGCCGCATGAACTCACAATTCAAATTAAATAGCAATGAAAGAGAAAATATTTCAATTCAATAACAATGTAAGTACTCAATAGTTATGTACGTACCAGAGCACCTGAACCTTATCTTTCTGAGGGCGATGTAATGAAACCAAAACAAGTAAACACTACATTTCGTCTTTATTAAATAGTGTTAGATACATCAATATATTTTAATATTCAGAATATCGATTTAGTTTATGTCATGGAAGATACTTGACACGGATATACAATGTAAGGAACGGTATGTTACACTATCCCCCACCCCCTCTCCAATCGCGTATAGCAAGAAGCAAAGATAACGTATCAATCGATAAAGAGCGTCATTATTCATATTCAACCATAATTAAATAATGCCGAAACGCCATTATACCTATTTTCTCATGACGCGACTGTGAAAGAGTTATTATATTAGCATACCATTTATTTCTATGGCGAAAAAAAAACTCATAGTAAGCCTTGTGAGGACACATATGATGTGATCTCCCGTAGTATAGTTTTTATCTACGAAACTATTGTGTGGTTTGAATATACGTGCACAAAATAACACACATTTCATTCGGTGGATATGCGACTAACACGTGAAAAAACACACAATAAAACCTTCGTTATCAAGTAAATTATTCAGAGAAACGTAAATGTTCTAACTTTATTAAGTCAGGATAAACGCCGAATATCTTTTTAAAGATATTTCTTGTTATGCGTATGTCCGTTCGACAGGGTAAATGCATGTTCAGTCGTCAAACGATTTTGCAAAAACCAGGTGTGCCCAGTGGTAGATATCTACACAAATAACTGAACAGTCGCTGGGGTTATCTGTATTATCATTTTACATATGAAAGTATGCATACTTACGGAATGATCAGAAACAAATATCGAAACCAATAATCTGTTGTACTGTATGGAGCAGGATGGCCTCGATCTGCACATACCTATGGACGAGGTAATATAAATAAAGTCTCTTTCTCAAAATAAATTGATAGGGATTTAAGCATCTTTTAAATTTATGAAAACCGAATAGCTGAACTTAGAATATAGTCTTGTTTAATCACACCCCAGCGTTTTCAAAAATGTAGCGTGTTTACATTTCACAGTTTCTTCTGTTTATTTTTTTTTGCTAACAAATTTCGGTCGTTTGTATTTACAAAAAAATTATTTCAACATCTGTGATTAGACGCCGGGTATGCGGATACTTTGATAACGGATGGAACTCCGATAACAGAGAACAACACAATCCACGCTCGGGATGTGTGTTCTTCAGCTTATTTTGCATTTATTTTCTGTTCATTTGGTTTTCAGACGCGGAACATTGGTTGGTCGATAAATGGTTTAGCACTTCGTATTGCGAAGAAAGAAATTCGCGGAGTCTTACGACATGTCAAACTAAACGTTTCCTGTATTCGCTTTCAAGTTAGTAAAATTGTTTGAGGACGTATGTATCGTAAATTTAACAAATATACATTGTAAGAAAATACCTGCGGGAAGGAATGAATATATTGATACAGCATACTTGTCATTGAGCGTGAAAAGAAAAAAGAAAAACGATCTTGATGTATCGTCGTTGATCGATAAACTAACGATGATTTCGAGTTCTGAAGCAAATGCATTCAACCATGAAGGCATGATAGACATTAACACAAATGATCAATTTAATGTCATCAATTTAAAGTGCTAATTAAAAAACAATACATAAGAATCCAGACATGAATGCCCTACAAGTAAAATAATATAAATTGTAAGGGTCTCGACATTGATTATGATGGCTTGAAACAATTCAACGAAAAGGTCACTTATGTAGTACTTATATAAATTCATTAAAGACGAAATGTGTAAATATTTTCATAATACGTGTAAAATTTTCAATTCAGCTGTATCTGTGTTTTTTGTGTTTTATTTAACCATTTTGTGAAATATTAAACAGGATTTGGCTGGTTCAAATGTATGTATCTTTTGATTTTTTCCCCTGATTTTAGCAACATGGAGGTATGGTTAACAAGGTATATATGAACAACGAAATGGTAAAATCTTCTTAAGTTTGGCCGTCAAGTTAGTAAAATTGTATCGCAAATTTAACTAATGTGCATTGTAAGAAAATACAATATTTCTGATAATTTTGGATGAGCTGTTTAAAACACATCTTCAAAATAAAATGTATTCTTATCCACAAATAATGAAAAAGCAAACAATTAAAGGGACAGATAAAGCGTCGCACGACGCGAAACGATATTTTGGGAAACTACCAGGATTGCTAATATAGCTAAAAAATACATCCGCTACAAACATGGGCGTGGATGGTCGAGTGGTCTAAGCGGGTAGCTTTTTACTCCAGGACTCCAGGAATCCAGGGGTCAGTGGTTCGAGCCCTGTTGAGGGTTACTTTGTTTCCTTTTTTTAAATTGTATTCTTGTTTTTTTTAACTGGAGATTTTTAGTTCAAATGTTTAAATTTATCAATATAAAGCATTTAAAGCCTTTAATGACAAGCTTCAATACATGCCAAAATCTGTTGGACGGCCCCTTTTAGATTTGTTGTTAGTTGGATTTACCTAAAATGAAACAAAGGCAATCATTGTAGGCTGTTTCAACTGTTGATAACTACAAAAACTTGAATAAAAAAATTAAGTCTTCAAACTGGTACAAGATGGTAAAATATGATTGACATAAGTTCATAAGGAAGTTATGTACAAGAAAATTTACATTCCGTATAATTATTTGTTGTGATGGAAAATCTATTATTGACTCTTGGTAAACAATATTTGATGCAGATCATTTGTCTAATATTGGAAAAAAAACAGCCTTAAGATCTTCTGCCCAATATGAATAATTGTGCGCATTTAACTGAAATGCTTTTTATAGAATAATGGGTTTTCCAAGTTACATTTGCAAAACGAAATCGAAAGAACACTATATAAAATTGTTAATTGTGGGTTGATAAGATGATCTTCAATACTGAATTCACATGTTATAGTGACCATTTTAAGTGAAATCATTTGTAGAAAAAAGTGACTTTGTGTCTTAAAACTGTAATCGTAAACACACATCATTTGGTGACTTATAGTTGGGACAAAAATGACCTCACTGAAGTTAGATGAAGTAATGGAGAATATTGGTGTGAACGAGGATGTTATACGCTTAAGATGGGTTTTTTTACCTTTTTCTAGAAACTGTTATAGCAATTCTTAATAAGCATTTTCAAAACTATTGTGCGAATATTAGGAAGTCAGATTGAGGGTACTATTACAACATAAAGTATGGCGTCAGACGTTGATGCACTTTTCTATACAAACCATATGATTGCCTGTTTACAATTAGACCACTCCTTAAAAGGTCGCGCGGGGATTCTCGTCATAAAGATTGCAATATCGTTGCCACAAAGCTGCAGTTCACAGCTTGTAAAGGTGGATGCTGAGGGCAAATTAGTTCCATTAACCGTTGAAAACATAGATGAATGTAGCAAGGCAGATATTGATGATCAAAGCGTATTTGACTACCAAGGCCGTGTCTTGTGGTCTAGTAGTTGTGTATGGACAACATTTATTCCGCTGGTCTATACAAATTGGACGCCTGAAGTAAATCAACATGGTCCGGCCTTGACAGTTCTTGGTCATTTGGACTTAGTTTTTGCCATATATTGTCCATCGATGCCCGAAGACTGTCGAGTTTTGTTTACTAAAGTAAACCAACCTGGTCATTGGCCCAAACTTGAAACGAAAATAAAGGCAAATAAATGTGGAGTTTACCTCGATGCCCGAAGACTGTCGAGTTTTGTTTACTAAAGTAAACCAACCTGGTCATTGGCCCAAACTTGAAACGAAAATAAAGGCAAATAAATGTGGAGTTTACCTCGATGCCCGAAGACTGTCAAGTTTTGTTTACTAAAGTAAACCAACCTGGTCATTGGCCCAAACTTGAAACGAAAATAAAGGCAAATAAATGTGGAGTTTACCTCGATGCCCGAAGACTGTCAAGTTTTGTTTACTAAAGTAAACCAACCTGGTCATTGGCCCAAACTTGAAACGAAAATAAAGGCAAATAAATGTGGAGTTTACCTTGTGGCACCCGGAAACCTCAGTCACACATTTACTTATGATCCGGTCAGATCAGCGGTGATAATGAATGTGCATTATGGGAATGATTACTTAAATAGCCAGTGGCGAATTTCAACCAACATGACTGAACGGCTTCTAATGTTTGAACTTAACATGGTACAAATGAAGACTTACATTCTAACGAAAATTATCAGGAAAGAGCTCCTCGGACCTATCGTTGGAGACCGTGTGAGCACATTTCATATGAAAACCGCGCTTGTTTTCACTGTCGAAACTTTTCCCGAGAACATATGGACTAAAGATAATCTCGTCCAATGTGTTCTTTACTGTCTAATCACTCTTCGACGATTCCTGAAACGTCGAGTTTGTCCACATTATACAGTTTCCAGTGTAAATTTGTTTGATGACAAACTTCAACTCTTTGAATACCCAAAGTTTATTGACACGCTGTCAGTCATCATAAACTCTCAAGTGAAATGAAGCGAACATTTGCGCATGGGCAATATCGGAGACAGATTACTGGTATCGGTGAGAGCAAGCTCAAAATTCATGCTTCATATATGAATGAAACTGTATCGCGGATTATTGATGCCCTGGTGCTCTTATTGATCAAATGGCTGAATAATGGGATTTTTGAAGCTATACAAAATACCCATATTGTTGAACACTACCTGCATCTCTTTGAAGAAGCCATTTAAACTTGGTTACTACACGGAAGTAATTATTTAGAAGAACTGGGTTTGGTTTTAGAATACATCTACATCACTTTAGCTTCAGGGCGAGACGTTGAGAACATTGCCATGAAGAGACCTATAAGCGAAGACATCTTCGAAATGTTCGAATCGTCTCACAGCCCTAGGCAAATACCCAAGAAATACCGGTACTTGAAGTGCGTTTCAACGCTCGTTCAATGTCCGCAACAGTACACGCCAGCAGAAGCTGTTTTTCAGCTTGTTGAAGGCATGATCTCATCGGATATGGTCCAGGTCTGTATGATTCGACCTGATGAATTGACAAAAGCAGAAGCAATGCATACGACCGGAGTGTGAATCTTCGAAAAACATTTTAAGGAGGCATGTTTTAAAAATGCTTATTGGCGTAGAATTGACAACGGGATACATAAGGTGCTTGCCATGTCATATTGCGTTTTAAATATACAGACACGGCACAGAAGAGAAGTGCTAGAGAACGAAACAAACATTTCGTAAATTATATTAATCGGATAAATTTTGTTGTGGTTGGCGCGCAATCATTCTTACACTACCTTCAATATCTGTCATCAAAAGATGTTGATGCGTGACCGAAAGCTTTCAACAAGCTGATGGCATAATGTATAACAAAGGTAGATATTTTTTGCAATCGGGGACATGTGGAAACCACATGAATAATGATTGGACATATTTGGGAGTTGAAAAAACACATAACGAAAGCGTGGATTTTATACAGTGAATTTGTTAAAATAGTTCCATGGAATAATGCCGCATATTGGTATATTTACCGTTTGCTTGGATACTTTATGTATGGTAAATAAATAGCATTTTCGTGCAAAGCTTCGTGCTTTGATATGTTGCTATAGTATGAGCATAACATTTCATCACTGAAAGCAGATTGATTCTTTGAATACATGACTTACTAAAATATTATTTTTTTCATAAAATATCATTGTCGTTTTATTAATCATCATGAACCTGTTTAAGAGACATGTGTACAGGTATTGTTATTTCTAGTATTCTACATATGCGATGTTTCTCTGCGGATTATCCCATCAAAATGCATCGTTCGATATAACATGCACAGAGTTGTACGGACAAGCAGTTACCGGCAGATTTAGTTGACGCTCGTAAGATCACGTCATTTCGTAGCATTTATCTCCGGGATTGATCTCTTCTATGTTTCTAAAGAACGTCAGAAAATGTCATACATGTATAAATGTTATTGTGATACGAATTATTAAAATCACCTTATTATTTCAAGGTGTAAATATATATATTAATCGAAACAGTACATACCTAAGGTCATGCATTTTACACGAGCAGGATTTCGCAACATTTCTTTGTTCATTTTTCATTATCAATTCTAGAAACAATAACAAAATAGGAATTGTACATTTGGATGTCAGTTTTTGTACGGTTACACACGTAACTGCAAGCAATACAAGTTGGAAGGAAAAGTCCACCAATAATATTCATCACCAGAAATGTTGTACGTGTTGAATATTCAGCTCATGTGCTTAACAGAGCATTGTTAAATGATTAAATACAACATTTTAATATCTGTTTTGTACAATTGTAAAGTGTAAAACGTTGTATGTTGAATTTTTCGACTCTTAAATTTCGGACACCTGTGTTTTGTGAATATTTTTCGTATCTACGTTCGGACACAAAAGAAAAATAATTAAAAACTATATAAGCATATTGAATATTGTCTAAGTTGTACGATCAGTTTTAGTAATCGGCTACAATTCAGCATCTAACAAGTATACAGTTTACAATTGTACAGAATACAAGTTGACGAATCACAATTCACTCTTTTCATATTATTTTTTCATATTACGCATGGAACCGCCAAGCTGTAAACAACAACAACAACCAGTGCAGCCGGTGTAAGGGTACACATTTTCGTTAGAAGTAGCCTCCCTTCTGTTAAAACCGGAGGGTCTCGTCTCTTCGGTAGCTTCCGAAGGCCTGCTCTCGGCCGAGAATCGATCGGTGGCTGCGATTTCCGTGTATCGGCAAGGGCGACAGTCCCGATGCACGGGTAGAACCCCGTTTGGGACTGTTCCGCTTGAGACAACGCATTTCAATATAATATATGGGAGAAAAAAAATCTCGCGATGTGCCTAGTTTCTCGGGCAGTAGCTGATCGCTGTGGGCCGGTGTTCGAGAGCGGGGACATCGGGCTTGTACAGCGCGAGCCATGCCAGGGCTCTCCCAGCGGGTTGACCAGCCTGTAGAACCACATGACTTAACAACATTAAACTAATCGGTATAGAGACGCTCATTCGGACACGGCTTCCGTGCCTTCGATACGGAGAGCCTTGACGTGTCCTGCCAGCTCGGCGCGTTCTTTAATCCGAAGCCAGGCGGCGACCAGTCGAACGTACAAGGGAGCTCGCGCAGCGGTTCCGGAGAATCGGCCGCCTCTCGCATAGCGCAGCTAACAAATGAACGGATCGCATATCGGGTCACTCGCAGGGGCGACAGCCCCGCGACGGTCCGAGGGGACGAACGGTAGCGGCGCGGCAGGCAGCCGGGCGAACAGACGCTAGCCAGTCTCGTTTCTCTCATTTATTTCTCATTCAGGGGAATAATGACAAATCTTCAAAAATCGGCAGACGTTTGTTGTGAAGAAGGTGTTTTTATAACAGGATCACTTCGAGTCGGTGTCATTAATCGTTGTTATGAAATCTGTCGGTATAAATCTATGGCAAGCGGTTCGACGCATAATCCCAAGAAACTAGGTTTCTCATGAGAACCTAGGTTCTCAGAATGAGAACCTAGGTTCTCAGAATGAAAACCTAGGTTCTCATGAGAACTATGGTTCCCAAATGAAATCTTGGGTTCTCATGAAAACCTAGGTTATCAGAGAGAACGACGCGAAAAGCTGTCGAGAACCTAGGTTCTTGTGAAAACCTTGGATATCAAACGAGAACTTAAGTTCTCAGAATGAAAACCTAAGTTCTCATGAAAACCTAGTTTCTCATGAGAACCTAAGTTCTATGTGTCTATGAGAACCTAGGTTCTCATGAAAAACCTAGTTTCTCATGAGAACCTAGGTTCTCTAGCGTAAACCAAGGTTTTCAAATGAGAACCTAGGTTCTCATGAGAACCTAGGTTCTCATGTGAAACCTGGTTTCTTGGGATTTCATAAACCTAGTTTCTCATGAGAACCTAGGTTCTCATGAAAACCTAGGTTCTCATGAGAACCTAGGTTCTCATGAGAAACCTGGTTTCTTGGGATTTCATAAACCTAGTTTCTCATGAGAACCTAGGTTCTCATGAAAACCTAGGTTCTCATGAGAACCTAGGTTCTCATGAGAAACCTGGTTTCTTGGGATTTCATAAACCTAGTTTCTCATGAGAACCTAGGTTCTCATGAGAACCTAGGTTCTCATGAGAACCTAGGTTTTCAAATGAGAACCTAGGTTCTCATGAGAAACTAGGTTTCTAATTGAGAACCTAGGTTCTCATGAAAACCTAGGTTCTCATTTGAAAACTTGGGTTCTTGAAGCCATGTGCAATCTTCAAGCGATAACCTAGGTTCTCATTCTGAGAACCTAGGTTCTCATTCTGAGAACCTAGGTTCTCATGAGAAACCTAGTTTCTTGGGATTATGCGTCGAACCGCTTGCCATATAAATCAATACTAACACAGTACCGGTAATACTTTTTTTAATGCTTATTTTGGTTAGGATTACGGATTTTGGACTTTGGCTGGTGCTTCTCAATGACCCTTGAAACGGGAAAATGTTGACAAAGCATGAATAGCTCTTGTGCTATATGCATTTCACTTGAAATCAAAACAAAATTATTGCAATGAAGTTTAAAGAATTGCCATACACCAAAGATCTATATTAAGATGTCTCTACACAGAATCTGATATGCTCAGAAAAGTGGCGAGTTCTTCAGAATGTTTTAATATAATTATGTGTTCAATTTTAAAGATGGATTTCTTTCTTTGCATTATATTATAATTAGTAGTATATTTATACACCTATAAACTGCTTGCGTAAAGTACATTGTTACACATAAAGATTTCATACAGGCATACAGTCGCGAGCCAACTTTATATTTTTCGTTCTTGTGTATTGTAATGAAAGAATTGTAAATAACCACAAAGCTGAAATATAAATTTCATAGATGTATTTAAATTGTATACATGATTCGATTAAAGGTAGTATTGTAGTCAAAGAGTTTTTTTTTATATGATCTTGCTTTTGAATCCTGGCTGTCCGGTTAACGCAGTGGTTGGTTCATGCGCTTCCCACTTCTGCAAACCCGGGTTTAATCCCCGTTCCCGGCGCATGTGAGTTTTGAAGGTGGTAACTATACCGGACAGGTGGGTTTCCACCGGGCACTCCGGTCTTCCCTTCAGCAGAAGACCACACAAAAATTAAATAACTTTCAGTGAAAAACTAAATAGCTGGAAATTGCAGCTTAAATTCGAAATTCACCCCTACTTTCTGGCCCGGAAGTACCTCAAAAGCTTCGAAATGCACACACACGTGCTATTGAATCCTATTTATGCTAATACTAATTGTAATCATGATATATATATATTTTATAATACGTCTAGATTTCGGTGTTTTATTTTTGGTAGATCTACCGGTAAGTCTTATTAGATTGTATGTTTCGTGCGCTAAATTGTAATCAATCGAGATTTGCAATGAGTAGTTATTTCAAACAGGTGGCTTATTAATTAAAAATTCATAATTGCCTTTGATTTCAATACAGACAGACAGACAGACCGATGGACAGACTGACAGACATTGAAAATAATAAAGTAAATGTTTTTAAACATCAAATGACGTTGTACACGATGGCGTCATAAACGACGTTATATAAAACGGCGCCAAAAAAATGCGCCACAAATTTAAATGACGTTAAATACTTACATATAAAATGTCGCCATATGTTAAAATTAATGTGTCGTATACATTATACACATATTAACAAAAAAAGTAACGACTTCTTATACTTTGTTAATCTGTAAGAGGTATGGAGATGGAAGATAGACTGCAATTCCAAAGTGAAACACATTTATTAATTCAAACTAGTTAAGCAGTCATACAATCATACATTTATCACATGCTATCTATACCTTGTTTTCAATGTTATACAGACGTTACGTAGTTTTTATATTACACATGTGTAATACAACATTTTTAAGCGTTTTCATTGGCTACAGAGTCAATAACTTACCAATCGCATGGCTTTATGTTGGTGACATAACGTCGTCAACATGAAATGACGTCACGATAGTAAACAACTTTTAGATTTATCAGCATTTGTTTGGTCAACTATGATGTATTTTATTTAGTTTAAAAGCATGTGATAAAAAAAATATGACATTCGTTGACATATCATAACATAGTTTGTTTAGATCGTCCAGGAAATTCGTTAGTAAGCTCGCCAAAGGCTCGCTTACTTACAAAATTCCTGAACTCGTTTAATAAAATATGGTATTATATGACAACGAGTGTCAGATCCTATATTTACAAATCAAACATTATATTTAACAAATGCATGACTACATAACAAATAAGTCGAACTTAAGTAAGAGCCACTTTCTTTTACAATGAACATTAATATACTTAACTGTAAGGAACATACTTATTAAAATAATAATACTTAAAAGAATTCATTGGAATAGTAATGCAGCTTAGAGTAAAAACTAAATCGTAAAATAAAAATAAATCAAAGAAATAATTGTGGTTTCTTACATACACTGCCAAATAGAGTAACTCCATTTATTTACAAAGAAGGAATGTAGTACGGATTGAAATCTGCTTTACCTTTTCATACCTAGGAATGCAGTACGGAAGGAAATCTGCTTGCCTTTTTATACTAGTTTGGTGTTACCTAGGATATGTCGCACAAACGGCGTTACTATGCAGGTAAAAACAAGCAATATAGAAAACCTTTGATGTTGACATAAAAACCAATAATATTTTAATACCATTTTGCTTGACAAGTAATAAATATGTCCTAATCCAACTGTTTGTTGATTTCTTTTCAATGAATGCTGTACTAATACCATGACAATAGCTTAAAGACAAACTTGTTAAAACAACAATTAATCTAATATTCAGTTAGATGCAACATAACAGGTTTTTTAAGTTCAAGTAAATCCTTTAAAAATGTCTTTTATAAGCATGATTGATAAAATTTGAAAGTTTTAACATTAATTACAAAATGGGGAACAAAGGTACAAATCCCTGTATAAAACGTCACAAGGACCAATTTGGACCTGTTTATGTGATTTTAAGTCACAGTAATATGTTTAGAAGATTGACAGAATGTAATTCCCAGAAACATGACTTGCATACATAATGATCTGATTGTTTGTTCACAGTTGGTAGGATGTATATTTATAATCATTCTGCCTTTTTTATATTTGCCATATGTGTTGATCACTCCTTTCTTATATTGTGGAAATTATTATTCCCAGATTAAACACCAATTAGTACATGTCAAGATAGTTATGTGTATATAAGAAATACAATTTAAACATTTAGACAGATAGAAACTTGAGGAAATCCGTAGTACAACATTGTAAATTTATGTGTACATATTGTTATAAAATAATATTGTAAAAACTAAATTCAGTTTTTGAGTTAATTAATTTGTGTTAATTTCAGTTTGAGCTTAAGGAGCATTTCTCAAAAAGGTAATAAACCTCATTCTTAATTGCTGTTTTAAAATTAAAGAAAGAAAAAAAATGCTTTTTTTCCTTTATCACCTGTGCACAAAATGCGTTATATTTTGGTGTTTGTCTGTAAACTGTCCTTTTCAAACACGTCTCAACTGCTTGGCAGTTTTTTTTTATAATTATTCCTGGGCGACCATCTTTTAAATTCTGTAAGTCTGCTGCATATGTAGTTCAATAGAACTATAAACTAAACAAATCTCCTGAAATATTTTGTTTGTAACATTGTGAAGCGGTCTCCTATAATGTTTTCTAATAATTCCGCTGGGTTAAAAACTGGCCATGTCCCATTACCCAGTCGAGCCATTTGTAGCCACAGTGGCCACCGTCATATGTTTTTTTTCTGAAAAGATTATTCTGTGTCAGATATTTAATTATCGTGAAAAAGGCGTAATAGCAAACATGTTCATACTTAACAATACGTGTTTTATCAATGACATTTTTATTTGTTTGCTCATTGTGGTTACTGAAGAAATATTTGTGTTATGTTTTTTTTCATATTCCACCCTCCAGTCCAGCAACAGTTACCGTGCTGAACCCACCATGGGAGAGTGTTTCCCTTGGACAGGTTTCCATTTGACGCTTAAAGACAACAGCCAATTATTAACCTACCAGTAGTACAGCAAGTGGTTCGTATATGTTGGCTATGAATCTTGCTGTTCAGTGTCTGTTTATTGATAGCAATTCATCTGTGTCTGGAAATATGAATGATGAAACTTCAAATGTGGAAACAATTTCAACCCACAACATAATTATGTCAGATGTTTCAAAGGAAGCTGATGACAGTGACTTGTTGGGACGTTGGTATGCTCTGTCATCCGAGAATGATGTGCTTAAAAGGGATTGGGATGATAACTCAATTAAAAAGGACGTTCCTACAGATCAGTCCATTGGTTTGTCAAGTTATGCAACAGACAGTATGGACCACAAAAATGCAATGGTACCAGTGAATTATCCACACGTGCCAATGCATTCAATAAACTGCTATTCAAAGTCAAATCTGGTAGAAGAGTCTGGAGAATGTTCTTCTGATGATTGTGAGGAGATATTCATCGAAAGAAACGGTCAGTACAGTACATCAATGTTGTTTCATTGCCAAAGCAAAGTCAATTGTTATTAACTTCTCTTGACTCTTAAAAAAATGCGTTAATGCTTTGTGATTTAAGATTTTTGTTTGTTCGGTAAGAGTCTTTTTTTTCAAAATTAAAACTCAAATTTCGCTATAATTTGATTTTTTTTTTTCCCATTCAAAATGGTGTTTTTACTCATTAATATCATAGCCACATAGCTGTCCAAAGATTGTAAGTCTTCATTCATATGGGATAATCTGGGTATATGAAGAAAATAAGAATCACCAACAAATATAATTTTTGCTAAAGAAGAGGGTGCTCCAAAATTTAGTGTTATTGCGGTAGCTAAATTTTAATTATATGTTTACAGAGAATGTTGCAAAAAGGGCTGTCCAACTTTTTCTGAAACCAGCTTAGAGGAAATTGGACGAAGAGTGTGACCTAATGAATGTTAAGGTATGTATAAGTTAGAGGTATTTGTTTCCTTGTTACGATACCATGGAATAGCTCCGTACCATTAAGCAAAGCGCTTCACCTTAAGAACGTCATTTTGTCCTTTTAAAAGCTTGTGTTTTTAACTTTTCTTTAACTTCTGGGCACAGGTGTTGGGCGCGTGGCCAAGTCACTTTGATACTATCAATATGTCATAAAACAACATTTTTTATCAAAAAAAAAAAAAAAAATAAAGNTTTTTTTTTTTTTTATAAAAAATGTTGTTTTATGACATATTGATAGTATTAAAGTGACTTGGCCACGCGCCCAACACCTGTGCTACTGGGGTGATCTTGCTCTAACATTCACAGTTGAATGATCTTAATGTTATTATTAAGGAAAATTGGCTGCAACAAGTTTTGGCAGAATAAAAGACATTGGTCTGTGTTCAGCTTAAGAATATATAGTCAAAAAATGTAGAGTTTTTAAGTCTTTTTAAACTTCATAGCTGATTTGGCTCTAACATTCACTGCCCAATCAACCGTAACAAGAAGACGACATGATAGTTAAGAATACAATTTTGTGTTTGTTTTTATTAAGAGAGAATTATTATAAGAATATAATGTATTAAATCAATTTAAAATTTAAATGGTAGCAATGCTCTTTGTCTTAGTTCCCATTGCAGAGAGTAAAGAAAGCCATGACACCAAAAAAGGATAAGACTGAGTACAGTCTTCAAGAGAAGAACCTAGCAAGCTGTATGAATCTGGAACCTCAAGATAATGACCAATTTCTCTGTAAGCCCTAGAACACAACATGTATTACTTGAACTATAAAGTGTCACTAAAGAGCAACAATATATAGTAATCATACCCTGAGCACTTTGTTTGTGCATTGAGCTTTTGCGGTCAGTCTAAGTTTTGCGTCATGTATTGTGAACAGTAAACATTTGGCTTGTTACCACTCTACAGACAACAGTTAAATCAATCTTTAGAACACTTTGTCGGTGTGTTTGTATTGACAATATCTCGGCCAAGTTAGAACGTGGGTCAAGTATATTAAAAACTATGTGAACAGGTCAAATCATAGAAAAGCTGTGTAACTACTATAGAAGACACATTTTTTTACCACATTTATATAGCGCCCTTTTTATACTCGAGATGTGCGTTCAGAGGCGCTTTACATTTTTCCACATTATGAATCAATCTTGATGAAACTTGTTCAGAATGTTAAACTTTAGACTTTGGGTCAAGTGGGGTCAAAACTATGTCACAGGGTCAAAATTTGAAAACCTTGTTTCCATTTTAAAGCCTTATTCAATCTTGATGAAACTGTGTCAGAATGTTCTTCTCACAATTTCGATGCTGAAAGTGATTATGTTTGAAGTGCGGTAAAAAAAGAACACACAAGGTTTCTGGGTCAAATTTTAGAAAAACCTTCTTACCATATGATAAGTCCGATAAATGTTTAATCTAGGTCATCAAAGCATATCCGAGAAAAATGTAAATATCACTCCAAATGCATAATTTGTGGCTTATTTGGATTCATCTTTGTCTAAATGTTTTTCTTGATCATATCTAGGTCTAAATTAAAACTGTGTCATATGAAGTAACAAACACAGTCACTAGGTCAAATCATGGACAATTGTTCCTTGAACGCAGGTGAATTCTTTAAAGTTATCATGGCTTCCTTGTTATGTTCATACATGTACGTTCAGACGGGTTCATATTTGCTTTTCTGTCAAATTGTGTGTTGTGCATAACTCAGAAAGTAAAAGAACATTAGATGAAACCATATGAACCTTATTATGTGAATTGATGACCCTGGGTATAGTAATAATATTATAAACTACATACAGCTGAAACCCAATGGCTCGAACTCACTTGGCTCGAATTTCCGGTTTGCTGGCTGTCGCATTGAAGCACCAATTTTTTATTGCTATATATTCATATACATTTTTTTGTTGTTTGGCTCACTTTGCGGCGGTCGAATTATCAGATGGCTCGAACCGTTTTCTCAGTACAGGTACACGTTTTCCTACCTTTTGTTTGTTTGGCTCAATCTTGCTTCGAGTCCCATAAAGCTGTTACTCGCTTAGGAGCGCATCATTAGTGCAACACTTAAGTTAATATCACAGCTTTTGAAATCTTATAATAGACTAAATCGTTAATTGATAAGAGTAAAATAAGTCTTCGACTCAATCGTTAATTGTGTCAAAAATAGTGTTATATTTCTGTGATGTGTATTAAGTGTCTATTTATGTTTTATCTTATTATTTTGCTGTCTTAGACTGTGGAGAATGCAACAAGGAGTTTAAAAGGGACTGCCCTGTTAATGGACCCTACAACTACATACAGGACAAAGAGGTGGGACTGTGTTCATCTTTAGAATTTAAAGTAAATGTGGAAGAGAGAATAAGGAAGACAAAACCATCACATATTGTTATGGGTATATGAGTTACTCGAAAAGTGTATTTATGAATATTTCATTGTTTCAATATATGTCATTATTTAAGAAATGCCTTAAATATACCCCTCTTATTCTAATTTGAAAGAGTGTTTTCACTTCATTCTCATATACCTTTTAGTCAACTGCAGGTGCCAGAAGGGGACCCCCATAGAGCTAACCATACCTTACCAGATGTCCTTGAAATTAAAACCTCAACAATATTTGGAGCTGGTCTTGGGGTATTTTCGAAAGTTGGACTGGAGTCCAGGATCATGTTAGGACCGTATGGGGACGATATCACCACTGACAACCATATGTCAGGATATTGCTGGCAGGTAAAGGTGACTTCAAAGTGATGCTTAACTTGATACATGTACATTGATACTTATTTTTAGTTTAACATTCAAGACTAATTAAACAAAGTCTAAATGATTGAACATAAAGAGGTGCATTTGAAACAAATAAATTATCTTTCTAGCAGTCTATAAAATGTTTGTTATGCCACCTCACCTGGGAAGCATTAAACATTGTACTTGTCTGTCTGTCCCTCAGCAATCTGTTCATCTGAGAGCTTGTATTTTCAGCTACTCTTTATCTACTGAGTTGATCTCGTGCAACCGTCAAAATTAAATGACTTTAATGTGTAGACGATTGTAAAGACAGGAATTGGGACTTTGAGGATTTTGGCATAATTAAGGCTCTTTTGAATGTTTTTCACATCTGAATATTGTGTTTTTAATTCCTCTTTAACGTTTTTTTGTTGTTGTTTTTTTTTGTCTGTTTTACCACTCTGGAATATATAGTCCCCAAATTTTGTGTTTTCAACCTCTCTTTAATTACAAGGTTGATCTAGCTCAAGTTATTACAGTTGAATGATCTTACTGTGAAGATGATTTTAAAGAAAGTAATTTTGTTTGTGACAAGATTCGTCAGAGTTAGAACCCTTTGTCTTCTTTCCACTATATCATATTAAGTCCCTAAATTAAAGCCTCTAAGTTCTTGGCGGATTTTGGTCAGACTTTAACAGCTAAACGTCCTGAGTGTGTAGATGATTGTTGAGAAAGAATTGTGACCAGTTTTGGCTGAATTATGGCCTTTTGGCTGTGTGTGTGTATTTTGAAGTTTATTAGGTCCATCTGCGCCCGAGGTTGCATTATGTGTTGACCCGGAGTGTGCCCCAGCACTCTTATCTAATTAACTTACTATACTCGCACAAGTTTAGACACTTTATAGTATAGCTGCAAATTCCAGCTATTAATTTGTTACCGAAAGATTGCCAATTTTAGCGTGGTCTTGTGTTGTGGGGGGAAGCCGGAGTAGATTGAGGAAACCCCACCTGTCCGGTTTTGTGTCCACCAACCAAACTGACATGCTTCTGGGAAAGGGAAGTGAACACGGGTCGCCTAGGTGAAATGCGCGTGTACCAACCACTGCGATAACCGGACAGCCTGACCTTTTGTCTGTTTGTCTAATGTAGAATATATGGTTGATTCGTTTTTGTCGGAACATATGTTGTGTGGGCATTGGTGTCTGTGACAAATTTCTAGTTGCTATAACTATTAAGTGCTCTATATAAGTGTGCTGACATGTTTAAATTTCACACATCTTGTAAAACTGATTCAGTTATATTTTTAATTTGTTTGTAATGTAAGTATGTAAAGTACTGTACAATTTTATAGTAAGATTCTATGCAATTCAGATCTGTAAGGAAGGCAAAGCGAGCCACTTTGTGAGTGCCTAGAATAAGGCCACCTCGAACTGGATGATATACGTGAACTGTGCGATGACGGAGGCAGATCAGAACCTTGTAGCATTCCAGAACAAAGGAGGCATCTATTACTGCACATTCAAGCCAGTTTCACCAGGTATGTACATGCTGTATGACTAAAAATACAAATACTACATGTAGAGGCGGTCTGATTAGAGCAGTCCCACCGTCCGGATACGGGTAACTTTCTCTAACCAGAGCATGAGAGTTTGCTTGATTGTCATCATACAGGAAAGGTGTAATTTTTACGGGTACTCCCCACAGCACGAGGCTGCCTGTGACACACTTCAGATCCTCACATAATGTGGTCTAGGAAAACCTCATAAATGTCAAAATATACAAAACAATGAATGTAAGGTGAATCCAAGTAATTGAAACACCCGTTTCTTACTATGTCTTGTTGAGTCTGAGTCCATGTCGCAGCAATTGTGAACAGATAAACAAATAATTGTTAGTTTTGTGCGGAACTTGACCAGCTAACTTTTGTATAGTGCCATTTAATTTAAACCATACACAATTTTACAGATATCAAGAAAAGCCATAAAAATAACCAAAACTTTTACTTTGCATTCAAGCCAATATTTTAGTCGAAGAATCAAAACTAGATTATGCTGAGAAGAATACATTACTAATAACTTTATGTTATAAAATGTACACATGCTCATTTTTTTTTCAGAAATAACTAGAGGGTATTAGTCACATTTGTGATAAAGGTCTACTAAATAAATTTAGTGTTACATAAAAAAGTAGTTTAATGTTTTCACAATTTGTAACTTGTAAATATTTCTATTCCTACATGAGAAGTGTATGACTATGCATGTAACCAGAGTGGTGACTTGAAGAATCACATGAGGATACATACAGGAGAGAGATTGTACAAGTGTGAGGTGTGTGGTTATGCATGTTACTGGAGTGGCAACTTGAAGACACACATGAGGATGCATACAGGAGAGAAACCGTATATGTGTGAATTGTGTGACAATGCATGTAACCGGAGTAATACCTTGAAGACAAACATGAGGATACATACCAGAGAGAGACTTTACAAGTGTTAGATGTGTGATTATGAATGTAACTAGAGTTTTACATTGAAGTTACACATTAAAAGACATACAGGAGAGAGACTGTACAAGTGTGAGGTGTGTGGTTATGCATGTACCCGGAGTAATGACATGAAGACACACATGAGGATACATATAGGAGAGAGACTGTTCAAGTGTGAGGTGTTTAGTTATGCATTTAAACGAAGTGCTAACTTGAAGACACACATGAGGATACATACAGGAGAGCAAGTGTTTTCAAGTGTGAGGTGTGTAGTTATGCATTTAAACGAAGTGATATCTTAAAGACACACATGAGGATACATACAGAAGAGAGATAGTTCAAGTGTGAGGTGTGTAGTTATGCATTTACCCAGAGTGGTTCCTTGAAGAGACACATGCTGATACATACAGGAGATAGACCGTATAAGTGTACGGTGTGTGATTATGCATTTAACCAGAGTCATAACTTGAAGACACACATGAGGACACATACAGGAGAGAGATTATACACTTGTGGGGTGTGTAGTTGTGCATGTGACATGAGTATTACCCTGACGAGACACATGAGGATACATACAGGAAAGAGAGTACAAGTGTGAAGTGTGTGTGTAAGTATGCATGTAACCAGAGTGGTACCCTGAAAGTACGTATGAGAATACATACAGGACAAAGACTGCATAAATTTGAGTTTTGTGGTTATGCATGTAACCAAAGTGGTGACTGGAAGAGACACATAACCATACATACAGGAGAGAGAGAGAGTGGTCTCAAAAAAATTATACTGCATGTCATTTATAAGTTGTTGTTTAATAAATAAATTGTTAATACTAAGATGTGTTAATTTCAGTTTGCAAACTATTTTGACTCATGCATTTTCTTTTATGTCACATTGACATTTTTGACACTTCTTGAGACACACCTAAGAAGGCTAAATACGTGAACATGCTTGAAATAACAATTGGTAGAACATTGAAATCAAATATGATTCTCTAGGTAATCATATGCAAGAAAATAATCTTGTTAATTGCTAATGAATACGTGAATCACAGAGTACAATTTTATTATCAGCAATTACGAAGAGTGTTCAATACTTTTTATTCAATACCAAATAAACGCTTTAAATGTTTTTTAAATTCTTTTCCAACTGCTGTAGTAATAATGTCTTACAAAAAGAATTTACAAAATACAATTTACTACCGTTACCAGTATGCACTACAGACATATTGACCAGCTGTTACCAGGATTCATTACTGACATATTTACCAGCTGTTACCAGCATGCATAACTGACATATTGACCAGCTGTTACCAGGATTTATTACATACATATTGACCAGCTGTAACCAGCATGCGTAACTGACATATTGAACAGCTGTTACCAGCATGCAAAACTGACATATTGACCAGCTGTTACCAGTATGCATAACTGACATATTGACCAGCTGTTACCAGTATGCATTACTGACAAATTGATCAGCTGTTACCAGCATGCATAACTGACATATTGACCAGCTGTTACCAGCATGCATTACTAACATATTGACCAGCTGTTACAAGCATGCATTACTGACATATTGATCAGCTGTTACCAGCATGCATTACTAACGTATTGACCAGCTGTTACCAGCATGCGTAACTGACATATTGACCAGCTGTTACCAGTATGAATAACTGACATATTGACCAGCTGTTACCAGTATTCATTACTGACAAATTGAACAGCTGTTACCAGCATGCATTACTGACATATTGACCAGCTGTTACCAGCATGCATTACTTGCATATTAACCAGCTGTTACCAGCATGCATAACTGACATATTGACCACCTGTTACCATCATGTATTACTGACATGTTGACCAGCTGTTACCAGCATGCATTACTGACATATTGACCAGCTGTTACCAGAATGCATTACTGACATATTGACCAGCTGTTACCAGCATGCATAACTGACATATATATCAGCTGTTACCTGCATGCATTACTGACATATTGACCAGCTGTTAACAGTATTCATTACTGACATATTGACCAGCTGTTACCAGCATGTATTACTGACATATTGACCAGCTGTTACCAGCATGCATTACTGACATATTGACCAGCTGTTACCAGCATGCATAACAGACATATTGATCAGCTTTTACCAGTATGCATTACTGTCATATTGACCAGCTGTTACCATTATGCATAACTGACGTATTGACCAGCTGTTACCAGTAATCATTATTGACATATTGACCAGCTGTTACCAGCATGCATTACTGACATATTGACCAGCTGTTACCAGCATGCATAACTGACATATTGACCAGCTGTTACCGGCATGAATAACTGACATATTGATCAGCTGTTACCAACATGCATAACTGACATATTGACCAGCTGTTACAAGCGTGCATTACTGACATATTGATCAGCTGTTACCAGCATGCATAACTGACATATTGACCAGTTGTTGCCAGCATGCATTACTGACATATTGATCAGCTGTTACCAGCATGCATTACTGACGTATTGATCAGCTGTATGACAAGTGTCCAAACTTAATGCAATTAGTAAGGTTTTCCGCTGTCAATCGCCATTGTCGCAAATGGCGCCAAATTAAAAAAGCTTGCGAACATTTTTCGCAAATGGCGATTTTTCGAAAATCCACATTTTGTCTGCGTTATATTTTCTTAAATTGACGTAAGACGCTCTGTTTACCAGCCGCTTAACGCCAGTCGCAAAATATTTCCATGATGTAAGCGATACTGCTGAAATCAGTGGACCATGCTGACTGCCGCAAAGCGTCATGTTATGGTGATAATTGCGATTATTTTGTGTGACTTAATTGGTCGCCAGTTTTATTGCTTAAGAGATAAGACAACAAAGAAATATACCGACTTTGCGCTTAAATGTGAAGTGTCTGTTGCAGTATACAAAGCAGATTTAAGGCCGGTATACCATTTGTCCGACGTGCATCGTTTGGATCCTGACATTGTATATCTGCAACATTTCTTTTTGTGATTAATAATTAAACGTTTAATATTTTATTATATTAATTTACCTGTCCAAATTGTTAAAACCTAACATTTTTACCATAGTTGCCCAGCCTTCCTCTGTCTATACTTCTTGAACAGAAAAAATAGTGAGCTTTCTCAGAAATTATTGGGGCTCACCACTGATATGGGGTCATCGGCAATTGAGCGCTGCTTATTTCCATCGCTGTGTTTGAGGTGGTTTATATTCTAAGCGTTCTGAAAAAGCCCTTTTTATTGCTCCGGGTCTTTTACACACTTCCTAGGTCTAAGACTGTGAATGTTAATAACAGAGAGCAATATGTATTGTGGCCATTATACCATTAAACATTTATCTAGAGAAAGTTACATAAATATTTTTTTATTTTTTTTGTTAATAAACTTTATTTTCCTCGTCTATAGGTATGTGTAGGTCGAGGCCGTCCTACTACATACCTTACAGACATTATGTGTTAGTAGCAATTGAAAACAGTTGTGTTAGTATACAGCTAAATGGTTTGCAATTTTATAAACAGAATGCAAGTTTATAGACAGTGTACAATGTATGCATGTGTACATAGTCAACGAAAATCTTTGTAAAAACACAGAAAAAACAAGCAGCAACTATACTTTCTATATAAGATATTGAACTTTATACATAATATAGATATTTGTACTACACATATCATTGTTTTCTTATAATAATGGTAAATAAAGTGTAGATTTGAAAGGGAAAAAAAGTGAAATCAACACCGCAGTGTAAATTTGAAATATTCATTTCAGTGCACATCAATGTAAAGCAAGTACATTTTTAGTTATGGGTTCATTGTATAAATAATCTTACAACTGACCAATTTGGAATTTCCAAGTCTTGGGCGATGGTGTGCTTTCGAATTTCCCATGCTAGTTGAAAACTCCTTTTAAGCCCTGGTACTGTTGGGATTTTACCGTCTTTTTTACAAATAAAAATATACCTTTTTATTTTAAGAAATAAAATATTAATGGGGGTCATTTTATCAGAACAAATTCCAAGGAGCACATCTTGGCAAGAAATGTTGGGCAAATTGATGTTGTTTAGAATCAATGAATGTTTTATATAGTTAATAATAGATTGACTGTGTTCACCTTCCCCGAAAAGATGAGTTAGGGTTTCTTCATGTTTTTACAAAAGGAACATAGATTATCGTTTACAATTTTCATTTTATATAACAGAGATGTTGTACCCAAGATTCTGTGAACAATTCTTGTTTGAAGCCATTGTATATATGTATCTCTGGAGTTTTTAAAAACAAAGTTATGTGTAAACTTCCAATCAATATCATTAAATATTTCATTCCATTTATTTTGACTTGTAGGTTTTTCTTCATTAAATGTGTATGTGCTATATATTGATTAATTTATATTAAGTTACATAAATAAATGGGTAATTATTGAATAGGAGAATTGTTAAGGGGGGGCTTTAAGGAAATCCTGCCTTATGTCGTCCTAATCCCATTCATCTGTTATTCTTTTCTTCGAACTACTCCTGAAACACTGGGCAGATTGTATTTAAACTTCACATGAATGATCCTTCGGTGATCCTTTTTAAAAATGTTCTAATCATTTCATTTCATTGCATTTGTGGGTCACCAGAGCTAAAAAATATAATTTAAAATTTAAACATAAAAATCTGTAAAAACTTAAGGGTTAGAGCTTTAACAAATTGCAGTTTGAAATCAAATCCAGCTGGACAAATGGCGATTCGTTGTAGCATAACTAGAGCATTGAGAGTGAAATCAGTGCATCTGCATAACATTGTTTTTATTATGAGTATGCTCAATGCACATCTGAAGAGAAATACACACAATAATAATTCAAAAGCGTAAGTGAAATCGTGTTGATAAACACACTGTGCAATGTTATAGAATCTGTAAATTTCCATTAACATGTTGTGCAGTTCAACAGGCATTGCCACTATAACCCCATGGCATCCAGCTCGCGGTGCATTTGGCAGGCCGCACAAGGGCCACAACAAGATGTCACCACACAGTCATCGCAAATTGTCCCCTGTAGTAAAAGAAAATATACGTCAGTAGTTCAATGTTATAAAAATGTTATGTTTGCAAACATTTAAGGACGTATGCGGCAGTTTCAATGCAAATTTTCTTATACCTAGAATTTGATAATTTTTGGTATAAAGCTAGAACCATTTGTTATGGATATAACAATAAAATAAAAATCATGGGTCACCAGTGTTGTTATTTTTTTATTCGCACTTAAATAACATAACTATTTTAGCATAAGTATAAATTAAAAAAAAGGCAAACACACACGAATCGAGTAAATTAGTGAAAAAACTGTCGAAAAAACTACTATCTCTCTCTGTTTATATAATACTAATATAACTTAACTGCAAATTCATAAACACAAACATTAATTGATTTTCAGGGCATTAATTTATCAAAAACAACAACAACATAATTTCACATATGAAAATCAATTCTATGCATATTACTTTTTTATTATTAAAGTCTTTCCCACACCTAGATTTTGTCCAAACTTACCCAAATGTTTCACTGTTTATTACTTTATGCAAATATTAAAAGAAAAACATATGTCACCAGGGTCGTTTGTTAACAACCGAAGTTTATCGGCATGTAGTAAAATACAATTTAAAAACAATCAACACAATGTACATAATGAAGTTCAAAACAAATTCTAGTAAATGTATGTCAAAGCAAAAGTAGAGTTAGATTTAAATTAAACACAGAACATCTGTATCCGGATTCGTAAAAGTAGGTTAAAGCAGCATCCAAAACAAGATATGAGCAAAACATTTAAAGGGGCATATCAACGATATTAATTGTAATTCTTAACATGACTTGACCATTGTTTAGCTGTATGCCAATGTAAAAATGTAGATTTACATTTAAATGAAGACCCAAATAATTAATAATATGTATCGAGATCAGTAACATTAGGCAGTATCCAACTAAAAACAATATGTATATAATACACTTAAAGGGGTACATCAACGGTATTAATTGTAATTCTTAACATGACTTGAACAATTCAAGGCATTCCATTGTTATGCATAAATGTATCTTTTAGCATTTATATATTATTGGAATTGGTAAGAAAATGTATACGCAAATCAATATAAACACACGGTTTATGTATGATATAATCATACCATCGGTATCTTTCATAAGTTTTTTTTGGAAATTATAATAACCTATCAGTTTTTGATCCGCCACTGTAATGTAATAATACTGTAATCAATCTTGATTGTTTCATGTTTACATTGACTGACATTTTTTTTAAGTAAATCATACATTTTAGAACGTTTTGATAATGTTTGATTTTTTTTGTTTGTTACTCATAGAAGTATATATGTGTGGGTAATTTGCTACAGCAATCTTTAGCCGGTATCAAAATGAAAAAAAATCAAGGATTGCATATTTTTCAATTAATATTACGACTGTTGCAATGTGTGCGTTCACGTCTTAAATATGCCATACATGACATCATTGAGCTTAACAGTGAGCAAACTTTTGAAAATAACGTATTCCTCTACAATAATTTATAACTATGATTTATATGTAATATTGGTTTCCAGATTTTCAACATAAAAAGTCCCACAATTTATATAAAACAAATATGGGCCTTATCAATTTCCTGCATGCTACACGTGGTTGCATGGCGGGTCTTTATTAGTTCAACTTGTCATTAACTATAAAGTAATAGTTAACAATATTTAAGTAGAATGGTTAAGATGCAGAGAAAACGTTCGTTTTCTTTGATGTGACTTGTGTTTTATAAATGTTTTGCACATGCGGTACTCGCATGTTTTTAGATACATTGCTTCACGATCGGTACTGTAATTATCTTGTTGTTCATCTTTTTTTTACTTAAATGGCTAACAAATAATAAACAAAACATTTGTTTTCTAAACAAATTTATCAGAGTAAAATATGATATGCGAACGAAAAACACAATAATATTCGCGTGTATCCAGATGCACGTCGAGCAAGATGCAACCCCACACGCACTTTAACCAGAAGTATTAGAGCGTCGTGAATAAATGATATTCATTCATCATTGATTCTATGTAATAAACTATATCAAACAACACCGTGTGAAACTTGATTTACTTAGTAAATGTGTGAGAAATTAAAATTAAAAAGAATTGAGAATAATTGTCTTAATGCGCAGGAAAGCTATTCTTTTTGATAAGTCTTAGTTTCGACACAAACATCTCCAATTATGAGGATGTATCGCCAATTTTCCCGTGTTAAAACTAATGCTTGCCGTTACATGACGGTATAAAAATATTTGCGTGGTCTTAGAGATGATGGTCGATTCTTATTGTGAAGTTTATAGGACACATATTGTTAAATAATTTTTCTTTGCTTCATAATAGTTGATTTGTTGGTGTTATTCCAATTTGATATCCATCCCGTTTTGATTCGAATATCCGTAAAAGCATACACTTATTGCGCAACCGGTGTTAAAGTATCCGAAAACGCATACACTTATTGCGCAACCGGTGTTACAGTGAAAACAAATTTGCGTGAAACGAAACTGCCGCGTACGTCCTTAAAGACGCAAAATTAAATATATGATTATATCTGGGTTTTTTAACTCATGCATGCATCTGTGTCCCGGTAGTACACGGGAGACGTTTTCACAGACAAGGAAGACAAGTTATATGGTTCGCACAAAGTATAGCCCTTATGTATGACGCTTAGCGTCCTTATACCGACAAAACAGAGAAATACCTTTATGTCATATGGACATTAATTCAACGCAGTGGTTGCATCCTCTCAGAGCAATAACCACTATGGTCGTAAGTAAAACCATTTCAGGTATGGAATATATACCAGTTTGTTACTGATTTTTGGTAATGAAAATCAGGTGTATGTTCTACTGTTTCATTATCCCAACGCTTTTCGGAGCGTGGGGATTATGTGGTTATCTCCGCCGTCTGTCCGTCCGTTCGTCCTGGCCACTATCTCCTCCTACACTATTAGCACTATAACCTTGAATCTTACACACATGGTAGCTATGAGCAAATGTGCGACAGTGCACTATTTGGAATTTTGATCCGACCCCTGGGTCAAAAGTCTATCTCGACCATCCATGTCCACATTACCCACTCCAGGGCCCCGCCCACATAGGCCACTTCCATCCGAAATTGCCCTTTACTATAACTTCTTCATTTCTACACCGATTCACTTCTAATTGATACTGAACTTATTTTATGACAAAACGGTCAATCTCAACTATGCATTGCCCCATTGCCAACCCTCGGGCGCCCCGCCCACATAGACCACGCTCACTCAAAATTTTGTTTCAACATAGCTTCTTCATAACATGCGTCGTGGGGATACGCGTCGGCCGCGGCCGCGCTATTTCTAGTTTTAAGATGGTCTGCGATGACGGCATGATTCAAATGAAGTATATCTGGAAAGATTAATATCTCTCCGTGGCTGTTATTTGTACGAAATACACACCTCTTGACACGTGACGGTTCGCAAGTGCACGTAGGCACACACAAAGGCGGTTCGCAAGTGCACGTAGGCACACACAAAGGCATAAATAAGGTCACGCAACCAATACGCAAATCATATTAAAGTTGTACTTTAATTTACAATAATTACAAGTACACTAATGGAGTGGCCATTGTCTGGTTCACTCAAAGTACACATTCAAATGCCCCGTTGCGGCCTTGTGCGGCGTAACCAACGAGAAATACCCTTGAATGATACGCACGAAGTATGAATATAGCAAATCTTTATGTCTAATAAGGTCCTTGTACGAATCCTACCAGAGACACTGCTGTCTGATTTGCACGAAAAAAAAAACACCTTAATGTCTCATAAGGACCTTACAGGCAACTTATGAGAAATACTTCTAACTTGTATCTGATACACAAACAGTTGAAACCTATATGCCCCATTATATCCGGGTATGTAAGTAACGAGAAATACTGCTGCCTTATACTAAAACGTACAAGTTGCGTACTGGTATGAACCTTACGGGAAGTACCATTGACTGACACGCACAAAGTACAAGCGTTTAAGCCCACAACGAGAAATACCGCTGCGTCATTTGCACACAATACACATATTAAATTGTATGCCCCTTTGTCATTGTACGGTCCTTCCAAAACATAATTCTGATATGCACGGGGTACAAACACAAATGATACCAAGCGTCGGGACAAAGACCTTGTGAGAAATGTTGTTTTCGGCACGAAGTACAAACCTTTATGTCGCCCAGCGTCCTAACACGGATCCTCATGGCCAGCAAAGCGTCTGGCACGCAACAGGGCATGCAGAAACTGTCGCCAACTCTCACTGCTAATGCACACGTGGACACACCGCTGCACCAAAACGTCATGCAACCTGTGAATGTTTAAACAAAAATCAGTTAGTGGAGTTTGTTAACATATACCCCACTCAAGGGTCGCGAATTTCAAAATATGTTTTTACCTCTGCCCTAAGATTCTATTCAAAATTCATTGTTGGCAACATGTAGAAGCATGAAAACTCTGGCCTATCATTTGAAGTGTAAGTTATTTTCAACTAAAACTATCCAAATTTAATACAATACAACAGGCTAAAATATGCAATATTTATTTTGGGCGGTGTCAAATAAAACAAATAATGATCTATGTATGGGAATACGATGTTAACAAAATTGTATCAAAACATACATGAGCCGATGTCTTCGCAGCAGCCGCAGAGGCCAGATGTCCAGTCCCGTGTTCCGTTACGTGTTCCAACCAGAAGTTGATTCCTCTGCTGACCAGGCTGATTGATAACCACTTGCGTTGTTACCTGGAAACGAACAGCCATAAGATTTCTTTGATTTCTTTCTCTTGCTGATCAATAAAAAAGAAGTTCTTCGCAGCTATTTGAACTTGCATCATTCCTTAGTTTTGTTTCGGGATCAAGAAAGTCCTCTCTGGTTGTTGCAACAGTATCACGGCAATGACCATACGTATTGCTTAATCATAAAAGACGCCCCAATCTTCCACATACGCACACTATGGATAACGGTTGTAGAAACTGTCCCGTAGATATCGTAAAACATGTATGGACCACCGAGCTAGATAATTGAAAGAATTCTTAGCTTCCACCTTACTTAAATGCTATACATCCAAGTTTATGATGAATAATTAAGGATTTCGTTCATGGCTATCATTAAAATAATACGGAACGCCCCATGACTGTTGTTAACGGATTAATTAATTTTTCTGTAGCTTTAATTAATGGATTATGGAATTCCACCCAATCTATTGGTAACTGATTAATGAATTATATCATATGGTGTTTTTTTGTTTAATTAAAGGTACATCTCTAACGCTTTTGTCAAAAGGATAGAAAAGTCAACTAAAGTTATTGTTAAAATAATTAAGGGCGCCCTCCCTTACTGTAAAATGATTAAGGATAAATTTCCCCTTTCTTTTTAAAAAATGATTTCGCTCACAGCTATCACTTAAGAACTTTAGAAGTCTTCCTTATATAATATTAAAAAAATAATGAGCGGTGCCTTTACTATGGTGAAGGATTGAGGATGTGTTGCTACATGACTAAGGCACTGTTCCCTAACTATTGTTAAACGAATAAAGCACTCCACCCATGCTATTGCTACAGGATTAAGTTATTCATCCCAAGCGTTTGTTCAAGGATTAATTATTATTAATAATACCTCGTATATTATACAGTATACATGTACTTTTAGTTAAGAGAAGTTCAACTGATGAACGCCTGGTATTGAAATGCGATGATTGGATATTAGTACTATTTTAAATTCTATTGGCATTTGTGTGGATTCCTGAATGCTACGGAGTACCGTTATAGCCATCGTGATTACACATTAAAATCCAGAGGGTGACAATGCGACAACGCGATAATACGATGACGACAGTGCGACAATACGATGGCGACAGTGCGATAGTACGATGGCGACAATGCGACAACGCAATAGTACGATGGCGACAATGCGATAATACGATGACGTCAGTGCGACAATACGATGGCGACAATGCGATAGTGCGATAATACCTGCTGCTGCTGATACATGGGATGTGGCATCACCTGTGGCTGCGGAGCTATCATCGGGTGCTGCCAATGTCCCATCGGTTGCTCTTGGTACCCCGGTTGCGGGTAACCCGGCTGTTGATACCCCGCTTGCTGATACCCTGATGGTTGCTGTTGTTGCAAGGGTGGAAGCAAGGGTGGAAGTTTCTGCTGCCCCGCAGATTCTTCAGGCATAGATGGTCCGGGTTGATACGCCGGCGGGGGCGGTTGCTGCGTTTCTTCATTATTCGACGCCGGTTCGACTCGGTTCATCTTTGTTGTTATTCAGTGAACGTTAACTTAAACGTAAAAGTAGTAAGCAATATCTGAGATATCAGAACGCGCACCAAACCTTTTTTGCGGATGTTACTGTTCACGGCTCTGTCAGAATACAAAGCATAATCTATAGTTTTTTACTTTTATGGGCACTATATGGATACATAATGTATTGGCATATCATATGACTGAAATAGTTCTACGCTGCAATGGTCTTGCAATGTAACGATATGTAGTGAATAGTACGACACCATGACTTATTTTTAATGGTCGTGCTAGCGTTCTTCTCGAGAAGTTAACCAAAGATTGACACAGAAATAAACTCGAAAAATAACGCACATGTGCATGTCATATTAGAAATACAATTATATTAAGGATTTATAGAATCCAGCCCTATAGACTTTGAAGTCGCATTTAACACATTTTTTTTCTAGTTTATTCTAAATCTTAAAATGAAGGGAAAAAAATAGCCCACCTGTCAGACAGCCAGGCAAGTCGATTCGTTAGTTAACAAACTTATAAACTGAATAAAAAATGTCATCGATTCAACCAATAATTTCCGAACTAATGCATGTGCTTTAATACAATAAACGCGTTTTAAAGGCAATGTGTTCATAAACATTAAGTGGTGTACATATATATATAGTTATTATAAATGGTCAATTACGAAAAAAAAAAAAAAAAAAAAAAAAAAAAAAAAAAAATGATTTTATTTTAATTTGAATTTGCTAAACTGAGACTGATAATACTATCTGATTTTACATTTTCCTTGAAATTCTGGCGTATTTACTTTACTGATAACGTGTTCGTTTTATCATTAAATGCGAATAAAAACATCTGTGACGATTTTGGCCGGTATTTTATCCTTAAGGTTCATTATACTTTGAGGTCATTCATAGTGTTTACATTAAAATCGAAAGTACGCTACCCGTTTGTAAGTCTTTAACTTTTCGTTAAGTTCCACGAAAATCGTGTGAATTTTATATTGATCATTGTATTTTCGTATACATAATTTAATGATCTTATAATGCAAGTCGGTTATAAACCTGCACAATCTGTATTGCAGGATATAGTTGTAGTATTCTAAAATTACTGGTTTAAAAGGTATGGTTGTGTTTTCATGAAATAGTAGGGTTATGTCTTTTTTAAGCGGGTCACGTGAACCATCAGTATATATAGCGCTGCTTTTCTGAGAGCAGTGAGTCAACAGCAACCAAGCCAACAACGCCATCATCAGCAACAACACATGATATCCGACCACCCCGCGTATTTTCCCTTCAATATACAATGTACATAGAAACCGGCGGCGCATGGCACGTTACAGTTTGACCCCGATCATGCGCCATAGCCTCCGCAAAGGACACGCGATTGCACCGCCGTTTCCGGTCTTCTTTCGCCACGCGTACGGAATATATTAAGTTAATTCAGTAGCCTTAAGCTCGTACGTTAGGTCAATTTAACACACCAAACCCCCAATGTCTGCGACAGTTCATACTCATACTATAAACAGTCTTACAATTATGTCGTGGAACGCCCTAGGGGTTACTCATAATTCAATTGCAAAAATGTACGAGCTTCAAAATTATTTTAATAACAACGAAGTGCATGTAGTATGTCTCCAGGAAACGAACTACAAAAGTAATCACAGACAAGTTCATTTAAAAGGATATCAAGAACCTGTGAGAGGTGAACAAAGGGAAAAACTTATAGGCATTAGGGTAGCAATTTATGTAAAATCGGGCATTTCCTTTACTAAAATAAACATTGATCAGGATTGGGCCATTGAATCGTGTGCCCTCACACTTTACTTGACTAAGCACCAATCATTCCGCATGCAATGCGTATATGCTCAAACTAGAGATAACACTTGTGAAAACTATGCAAAAATATTCCATTCAGTTGACCATAGAAAGAATAATATTATTGTTGGCGATTTCAATCTAAAACACCCCTGCTGGAACCCCGAGGGTGATCCACGATGCGACGATAACTCTGAAAATCTCTTAAAATTAATTAACAACAACAGCATAAACTTCCTTAACGACGGTCAAATAACGAGATTGTTTGATCGCGAAGATCAACCTGACAGCTCGATCGATCTAGCCTTTACCTCAGCCCATCTTCAAGCTATAAGCGATTTCAATGTCATTGACGACTCGTTTGGAAGTGACCATCTTCCAATCATAATAAACATTAAGACAAGAATAGAATATACCCTTCCGTCCATACAACACAAATGGAAAATACACAAAGCCTCACCTGAACAATGGAACAACTTTTAAACTCAGTGTAATAATGAGTTTCTTCCTAATTTAGATAAAACTGACACCAACTGTCACTTTAAATCCTATATAGCAAAACTTAAAACTGCGCTTGATAACTCAATCCCTGTAAGCAAAAAACCTAAAAAATTCAAATGGTCTGTACCATGGTGGAATCAAGAATGCACAGACGCCATTAAATATCGTGAAAAATGTAGGAGAAAATGTATCCGAATCAGAACCGGACCTAAGTATGACAAATATAGGGAAGCCCTCAAAAGTGCTAAACAAGTATTAAAAAAGGCAAAATTAGAAAGCTGGAACGAATTTTGTAATAATCTCTCACATAAAACATCTAGCAAAGAACTTCGGGATCAAGTTAGGCGCATGCAAGGCAGACCCCCTACTCATACACCTATCTTTCGGGTAAACAACGAAGTTCTTGTATCTAACGCTGATAAAGCTTCTGCCCTGGTACAACATTATCAAAAAGTAAGCAGTGACGAAGGCTACTCTGAAACGTTTATTGCAAAGAAAATAAAAACAAAAAAATAATTTCCGGTCTGGTTACAATTTCTTACCGAGGAAAAAACCCACAAATACAATGCTCCTTTTAGCCTGTTTAAGCTCGAATCAGCTCTCCTTACATGCAAAAACGGCGCGTCGGGCGACGATAACATCCATTTTAAGATACTTTAACAACTTCCATTCTCGGCGGAACAGAATTACTTGCCCTATATAATAAATCATGGTCTGAAGGTACTCTTCCTGATGAATGACACGAGGCCACAATAATTCCGATCCTTAAAATCAATAAGCCTAAAGACTCTCCAGCTTCATATCGGCCGATCTCTTTAACCTCTACGTTCACCAAACTAATGCAGAAAATGATAAAACCGAGACTCTGCGCGTATCTAGAAAAACATAACAAAATCTCAGAAGTCCAATCGGGCTGTAGATCTAACCACTCTTGCGAAGATCATTTAGTACGCCTTGAAGCTGATATTAAAAGAGCCCAAAATCTTGGCCAAACCGTAGCAGCCGTATTTTTAGACCTCACATCCGCATAAGATAAACTATGGAACGAAAACGACATTAAAACACTTAATACGTTAGGAATAGAGAGTAAAATGCTCAATTGGCTTGCAGCTTTTCTTACAACGCTTAAAATAAAAGTGAGACTGCATGACGCGACATCAGCATCAGTTGAGACTATAAACGGCTGTCCCCAAGGTAGTGTCCTATCTCCAATATTATTTTCCGTGACTATGAACACCCTAGACAGAGCAATTAATGCACATAATTCACAAAATGACACTGATCTAATCAATTTGTCACTTTTTGTTGACGATAGTGCAATATGGACCACATCAAAATCGCCAAATCTAGCAATTACTAAAATCCAAAAAACCCTAACTGCAATAGAAAACGGGAGCGCATCGTATGGCTTCCAAATAAATCCCACAAAATCCCAAGCAATCTTACTCCCTGACATTGCACAAAAAGTAGCGGCCAATGCACGTAAAGCAACTCGATCTAAGAAAACCCCCGATCCCCCACAACTTACTCTATGTGGTACTCCTCTTCCGCTCCTTGACAACATTGCTTTTTTGGGTATGACATTTGACAAATATTTAATATGGAAAGACCACATCCTTAAACTAGTTGTACGCTGCCAAAAAGACCTCAACTTTCTAAAATGCATCCAAAGAAACAACTGGGGTACGGATAAAAAAGCCCTTATGCGTATCTATAAAGCCACTATCTGAGCAAAAATAAACTACGGAAGCATTGCGTACAATTCAGGCAGTGATACATTACTCAATAAATTACAAGTTATCCAAAATACGGCACTAAAAATTATAACTGGTACACGTCAATCTACAAGCACCGTTCTGCTGCACGTTGAATGTGGAATGCTAGAACTGGGTCAACAAAGGCAAATTAACCAACTAAAATACCGCGCGCACGCTATCTATGGGACCACACCTCCCAATTAATCTTAGTGTAACTTAAGACCCGGCCTACCAAAAAAGGAAAAAGAAGTGTGGGCTCCCGTACGCGCAGAACGTGCTCGCGCTAGGCAAATATTATTAGACTATTGACATTAAAACACAGGAACCTACATACTTTAGCTTAAGAAATCTATCAAAACCAAATATTGACTTACATCTAACAACATTAATTTAAAAATCCGACAACGACCCAAACAACGGCTCTATAGCTCAAAACTATGTACACCCAGATTTTCACTGACGGTAGCAAAAATGAGGAACTTGAAATAGCAGGCGCTGCTTTTGTAGTGTATCAACCCAAAAATGTCATTATACATCATTGCAAGGTAAAATACAATAAAGAACTGTCTATATTTGCTTGCGAACTAGCTATAATAAACAGCGCCATAAAGTGACTTAACGAACTTATAACACACGAACGCTCAAACTACGCGATATTAACCGATTCTCTCAGCGCATTTCAAGCATATAATGCAGGCTTATCGAAAACGTGTCCCGACCTAATATGTGCAACATTCAAGGGAATCACAAAACTAGCGAACAACAATATCACTCTCCAATTCGTATGGATACCGAGTCACGTAGGCATTCCGGGTAACGAACACGCTGACCAACTTGCCAAAATAGGTTCCCATGAAGGTATACCCTCTGATTTAAAGCCTAGCGCGCGAACTAATTGCAATCATTAACCAGAAAGCGTATAATGAACAGGATCACAAATGGTCAATGTACTGCGCTAATCATTATTTACCGCTATTAACCAACCCTAGCCATAAGATTAACATCTATAGTCCCATTTAAAGGGAGGACAGGGCTTACTCGCGCAGGCGCCTGAGGGTGACTAGATTGCACGGCGACTATTACAAAACTGTCCTCTGCCCCCAGTGCAACATTCACAACACGTTTGAACATCTTTTCTTTATATGCCCCGAACACGCTGAACAGAGACTAGATCTAAGTGCAGGGGTAATAGTGGCCTACAAAAACACACTCATCATTAATCGCGACTCACTCTTGATGCCTCCAAGCGGAATCGCTCCTGTTGTGCGAATGCACGTGTTTAAATTTTTGCGCGACACGGGATACTTAGATAAAATATAATATTCCGTGGGACTAGTAGCGGTTAAGGGAAATAACAACGCACATCGACAGTTATTGCTCTTCATATGTTCAAATTGGTAATGGCAATCTTGTGTACTAGTGAAAAGGAACGGGTGTCTTGCCGATTATGTAACAGGCACTGTCGGGTAGTCATCAATTCTAAGTTATAAATCTATCCCTATCTATCAAACTAAATATTCTCCAGTATATGTTGGCTCTTCATATATCCAAACCAAGAACGATAAAGATAGATACTAACGCTAGTACATTTACTATTCCGCCAAAACCTTATAAAAGAAACATCGCTTCACACAGGATTATACTGACTGGAGTCCCTCAATGCTTAAGAATTACCTCCCTTGCAATAGAAAATATATAAGAAAATCTTTACTCAACCAACATGATTCAGTACTTTTTTTTTTTCTTTTTTTCTCCGTTGTTATGATATCTAAGCATTGTTCTGTTTTAAAAAAACGTCTTCTTCGTACAACAATATGTGTTTATTCTTGATGAATGATTGATCTCACTGTACCAGTGTTGATTATAGTAATCAAATGTCAAAAAACAGTAACCCCTATTACCATGATTACACTCCCACTAGTCGCAAGTAACAGTTTGCTAAACATAAAAAGATACACAAGTTTGTCACAGTTTTTGCGACCGTTAACCGCAAAGCGTTGATACGAACCGCGAGCCTATGCTACTCGTTATCCAAGGACCCAAATGATATAAAGACTGCAGGGATGTAATACAATGTCAATACACTCATATATCTGTATAAGCGTATAAAAACCAATAACTACCACTAACCAAGGCAAAGATGAGGGGGCTGTCTATGACGAACGTCCGAGGTTTCCTCGTCTGCGCTATAATATATATATAGGAAAATTACAGCAATGAATAAACAGATAAAGAATGATGCGATTAAACCCATAAACCTGTGTTAGTATGTCAGAATCAAGGACCACCACTAAAACAAGGCAAAGATGAGGGCTGTCTATGACGAACGTCCGCGGTTTCCCTTTTCTGCGCTATAATATATATAGGAAAATTACATCAATAAATAAATAGATAAAGACTAATAATAATAAAACGACGGAAGGGTGCGTCCCCCCCAATACATATGTCACTCGGCCCCTTTCGACCACTATGGATAAGCTCTTATCCTTCTTTTATAACCAAATATCGCTCTAGATAACAAAACCCAGGGTTCCGCGAGACCCTCGTTTTCCTTCTCTTAAGCTGTAAACAGCAACGACCACGAAGGTAGGGGAAAAGCACACAGACAACATACTTCCACGCAGGATCGGAAGACGCAGTAAGTGCGCAGGTGGGCAAATTTACCAACAGTGCAACCCCTGTAGGTGTAAATAATGTTGTAATTAAATATGATAAGTAAACATTTTTTCCCATATGTACAAGACTAAAACATGTTGGGTAGAGCGTGTCGGCTGGGCTAGGGGGCGCGTCTGGAGAGATATCTCTCGTCCGTGCACTCTGACTCCGTTGTCGTGACATACCCAACATGACAAAAAAAAATAAAAAAAAAATGAGAGAATGGTGACGGTATTTGTTGTTTTTTTGTTGTTTTCCCTACTGTAGCGTTTAAGTTTTTTCCTTGCATGCCTGTGCCTTGTTACTTGTGACGTTGAATTGTAACCTTTGTATTGCTTACCTTCATGTATTACCCTTGTCACTACGAGGGTCAGATCGAATTAGAGGCATGGTCAGCTTTGACATCCCAGTTCTATTCCCTCCCGACCAAAATACACGTATACATAGAATTGCTATCTGTGTAACCAAAAGCAATCTGAACAGTAAGATGAACGTGCGCGCTCTCTCCCTCTCTCTCAAAAACAAACCAATATAATCCCGCAACCTCAGTTAAAAAAGTAAGAATGGCGCGTGGAAATTGTCTCCCCAAGGAAGAAAGTCTAGAACCAGAAATTGTCGTCCCTGTACCCCCAACAAATTAGTCATCTCGGTCCAACCACACAAACTCAGCCCCTTTTCTACTATATTTAACTAAATGACCTTTCAAAACTAGTCTTAACCTTGCTACACCATTAAAACACCTGACACTATCCAAAAGCACAACAGAGAGAGCCCATGTGAATATACACAAGGCAGTAGAGTAATATCTTTACTAATCTATTTTTATGTACTAACCAGTCCTCCGCGAGGGACTTTAAACGGGGGTGCAGTGTATAGGTGCTGTACACCGGGCACTTAAAAGAACCAGGAGCGCCTCTGGAATCGGGGCGCCTTCTGTATCCCGCTCGAACCGCCACTAACACCTCTCTTGGGACGGAGAGCATAAAAACCACACACAACTATAAGGAATAAACATTAATGACATTAAGGATAATGCTAATCTAGGGATAATAGGAATACTGCAAAACCGCTCCAGACAAATACACAACAACCACACACAACAACATCAACATAATCCAAAAAAAAAAGCATCTAGGCACATTAAGGTCTCATTGGCCATCGTGCTCTGATGTATATTCTGACCTAACTTTCTCCATTGAAGGGTCACAGGGGCAGGTCGATACATCTGTAGTCGCGAAGACACTGGACGACCTGTAAATAAATCTCAAATATACACTACAACTGAAGCATAATCAAAATAACTTTTTATGGTCAAGCCAAGCACACNCCCCCCCCCCCACCCCCAATTTTTTTTTTAACATTGGCTATAACTTTTGCAATATTTGCGGACTGCACAGGCTAATCTGGGATGACACTTTACGCACAAGCATTTTGCCCAGTTATCTTAGAACACGCCACATTTTCAAATGTAAATGAAACAGGACTAAGCTCAAGTCATATGTTTAAATATAATGATGAGGAATTCGAACAAATTAATCCGAGATTTTTAAGAGATCGTTGTTATTGGCAAAATCAAGTATTAGTGTTTTTCCAAACCTTCAAAAAGGTAATAAGTTACAAAAATTCTTATACAATAATGCTTAACCAAACCTAGAAAACACACAAACGCGAATTATACCATCATTGTATATTAAAGTAAGTTGTTATGCTTTGTATGATTGTTTTGTATAAAGTAATGTAAAAAATTAATAATCCCCGCGCTTTTAAATATTGTATTGATCTCCGCTGTCTGTACGTCCGTCCGTCCTGGCCACTATCTCATCCTACACTATTAGCACTAGAACCTTGAAACTTACACACATGGTAGCTATGAACATTAGTGCGACGGTGCACTTTTTGGAATTTTTATCTGACCCCCCAAATGTTGTGTTCGTACCCAAAATGTGTCGTTCCCAATTTTTTTTCATACCCAATATTTTTTTCGTACACAATTGTTTTTTCGCACCCAAATTTATTTTCGAACCCAATTTTGTTTTTTGCTCGCCCAATTTGTTTTAAGTACCCAATTTTTTTGTTCGTACCAAAAATATTTTGGGCATAATTTTTTCGTACCCAAAATTTTCGTACCAAAATTGTTTTTCGTACCCAAAATTTTCGTACCCACATACATAATTGTGGTGATGTAAATAAACATAAATTGATGCTTTTATATCCGTCCTCTTCAAAAGCATCATCACACCAGTACTGTCAGTACTTTGATTATGACGACACGGTCTATCTCTACCATCCGTGTCCACATTACCCACCCCAGGGCCCCGCCCACATAGTTCACACCCACGCAAAATTGCCTTTTATTATAACTTCTTCATTTCTACACCGATTCACTTCTAATTGATACTGAACTTCTCTCGTGACAATGCGGTCAATCTCAACTCTGCATGACCCCATTACCAACCCTGGGGCGCTCTGCCCACAAAGACCACGCCCACCCGAATTTTGTTTTAACAAAACTTCTTCATTTATTCACCAATTGACTTCAAATTAATACTGAACGTCTCTTATGACAGCACGGTCTATCCCGACCATCCATGTCCACATTACCCACCCCGGGGCCCCACCAACATAGGCCTTGCCCACCCAAAATTGCCTTTTAATATAACATCTATGCTGCGTGGGGATACGCGTCGGCCTCTGCCGCGCCATTTCTAGTTAGCTATATTTTCTTTTTATTGTTTACGCTGTAAATAACAAACAAATAAAAACACATGTACATACGCAGCGGATGTTGTTAATCAAAGTCTGGTCTTTGTTTGCAATTCAATAAATGACGACCTCTGCACAACGACACATTTTATTATCTCGTTTGAAGATATTTTGTATTCGAGATTTACAATAACCGTTGATTAACAAGAAATCATTCATGCACACGGCGATTCTGTAATTTGAACCCAATAATGGCGTTTTCTTTTTGTTTTAGATATGGTTATATTGCACAATGAACAAAGCTATTCAAGCAATCTGATTAACCCATTTATGCCTAGTGGACTCTCCCATCCT